>JAJHZJ010000433.1:4022739-4265239 GCA_023548195.1 Bettongia penicillata ogilbyi | reverse complement strand
AAGGAAGGAAGGAAGGAAGGAAGAGATGGGAGGGAAGACATCAGCATTGAAGGGAATTGGGAAAGGATTCTTATAGAAGGTGGGATTCCACAAGAAAAGCATTCCCACAATAGCACACTGAACAAGTGACCATCCTCTTTCATCTAAACCATCAGTGTAGGCAGGCTTCATTAGGAAGATATTATAGCTACCTTTCCATATCTGAAGGCTGTCCCCTAGAAAGATGAAACTTAACTTTGGCTTACAGAAATTAAAACTAAGGGAAACAGGTGGAAGATGAAAGAGCCAGATTTAGGCCTGAGATCAAGAAAAACTTGCTGACAATTAGAGCCATCCCAAAGAGAATACATTAGCTGGGGAAAAAATGGATTCTCCTCATTGGAATGAACAGTTATCAGCAATGTATATATTTGGGTTGAACTACATCAGCTGGTTAATGGGTATTATTAAGCCTACTATGTTGCACTGTGAAATACACAAAATAAAATAATCCTTTATCTTAGAAAATCTACACAAAAATATATACATATCCAAGTATGTATGGGAAGTCCTCTCCCTACCCAAGAAACAGGCGGCCCAGTCTCTCATGAATACACACAGTACTCATGGGGAGAATGGGCACAAACTTAGAATGGATGATGGGGAGGCATCTGTGTAAGGAATACATATGATCAAGGCTACTCACTCCTGTGGTACCTACAGGGTCTAGAAGTCTTTCACTTCCTGTGGAGTCCTAACAAAAGTCCCCAGTCCCAATATCTCTACTGGGTAAGTTAGTTACCTGAGCCCTCAGAGTCTGCTCCTGTCTGAATTTCAACTCCAGATGACCAGGGCTGGCTCTCTCTTAAGTCCATTTCCAGCTCCTTCTTGGGCTGTCAGACGTCTCATTTCTCAAAGCTGCCTTTTCTCTTGCGTGCCTATCTCTCTGTATCAGATCTGTCTGGAGCAGGTATCATTGTTCCATTAATGGTGCTCAAACTTTCTCTACTTTCCAACTGCTTCTGGGAAAGAAGCTCCACTCTTAGGTGTCATGGCTGATGGATGGTGGGGTGGAAGGAGGAGAGAAAAATCCCTTCCTCCCTCCACAGGCAATTCCTGCCTTGCATTCTCCCAAACAGCCACACTCCAGAACTTCGAAGGATTTGGTTATTACAAGTCCTGTAAGAATGTGTCTGCCCCCCTACCTTGTTTTGTTCATCCATTTCCCTTCTGATTTGCAGAGGCATTCGTGCTTTGTAAAAGGACAGCAAGATGGTAACACTTTGTTAACACATTAGAAACTTAATCTGCTCACACATCCTTTGATTTTTTATCAAATGAGTTTGATATTAGAGGCTCTCTCTCTCTCTCTCTCTCTCTCTCTCTCTCTCTCTCTCTGTCTCTGTCTCTCTCTCTGTCTCTGTCTCTGTCTCTCTCTCTGTCTCTCTGTCTCTCTCTGTCTCTCTGTCTCTCTCTGTCTCTCTGTCTCTCTCTCTCTCTGTCTCTCTGTCTCTCTCTCTCTCTGTCTCTCTCTCTCTCCAGCTCCCCATTGTGCCCAGATAATCTTTATCCACCTAAGCTTATACAGATTAAACATAAAATCACAAGGCTTCATGTAGAAAATGACACCTGCATTGCCTATTAAAACTCGAGCTGGACATGAGGTGGGAGTCCATTGCAAGCACAGTATAGTGCAAAGGCAAGGAGATGAGAAAGGTAGTATGTGCAAGAAGCATTAAGAAAGCTGGTTTGATTGGACCATATTGTGCGGTAAGAGGCGTAATACAGAGAAAGACTCAAAAATTCAGGTGGAGTCAGGCAGTGAAGGAGACTTCATCTTCAGACAGAGGCAATAGGGAATCACTGGAGTTAATTGAGGAGGAGAGTGACATAGTCGCATCTGCATTTCAGGGAAATCACTTTGGCAGCCATATGGAGGAGATTCACAATGCAGAGAGACTGATTAGGAGGCCAACTCAACGATCAAGGGAAGATGTGATGGCAGCGTTGAACTCTGGTGATGGCTGGTTAAATAGAGACAGGGCTTAGATGGGAGAGACATGGCGCCTTCCAACTTGGAGATTCGGGGATTTCAGTTTTCAGCAGCACATCGGGAATTTCTGAGCAACAAATAACTGAGACTTCCAGACTTCGAGGAATTTCTTTTGTTTAATTGTGAGGCAGACACAATGTTTCGTTTGGGGTCATTTTATATGCACCAGAGATAATAGACTTCAGACTGGAAGACAATTCAGATACACACAGATGCAAACTTTGGGTTTCTCCAAGAGTTTTCCTTAAGTGTTTCTTCCTTTGCAAGAACACTGAATGTTCATTTCCGTGCCCACTAATCACGTTTACATGAAGTGATTTTTTTTCTCATTTTTTAAACGGCACCAGATGTTGGAAGAAACTTTCTCTGATTGCCGTCCAGGAGAAACAAAAGCTTTGAATTGCTTCAAACCTGACCTGCACTAAGGGAGCATGAGGCAGACAATAGATGGCAGAATGAACCACGCTGGAGATGAGAAGAAAAGAAAACTGTAGAATGGCATCTTATTGACTTCTTTTTTCTTTCAGTTTTTTGTTTGTTTGTATCCTTTGTTCCTTCTTACGTCCAACTGGAGTTGATTTTCTGAAAGAAAAATTACCTCTTGTGAGAAAAAGTTTCCCAGAAACAGGGTGGAATCAATTGAATAATGATGAAATACCTTCTGCGTGCAAGGCAGAGAAAAAGAATGGACTGCGGGAGAGAGAAGCATCATGGGATGGTGACAGGGAGCTGAATTTCAAGTCAGAGGACCTTGTTCAAATCACACTCCAAGCTGACTCTCTGTGTGATGTGACCTAAGGTAAGTTATTTAACCTCTCAGGACCTCATATTTAGGGCAGCTAGGGAGTGCCATAGTGCCTAGCTCCATTACCTTGGGCAAGTCACTTAACCCTGTTTACCTCAGTTTCCTCATTTTTTCAATGAGCAAGAGAAGGAAAAGGCAGTAGCTTTGTCAAGAAGACCCCCAAAGGGGTTGTAATTGAAAATGAAAGAACAGCAATAAAGCTTCATTTACTCAACTTCAAAATGAGGGAATTGGATTAAATTATTTCTGATGTTCTTCTAGCCTTAAATCTATGGCCCTATTATCCCAGGAGAGTAAGTCTCAGACATAGGAAGGTCTGGGTTGAAATCCTGCCTCAAACAAGCACTAGAGAGCTGACCATGGGCAAGTCACTTTATGATCCCCCCACACCCTAACATTTTAGGTCCTAGAATCTAGGACTATAAATAATAGGTGATTTGTCAGTCTTATTGGTGTTGGTACATAATTCCACTCTACAATGGAGTTCCATATTGGTAATTCCCCTAAACTGATGAAACCATAAGTTCATATACCCACCCTGCCCTCTGCTAAGCATAGAAATGGTTTATGGCCATTTTGATTTATATATTCATTTATTTTCCTGACATTTCTCAAGATTATAATTAGTCATGGATTCTACATGATCTACAATGGCACCAGCCTCATCCCACTGAAAATTCACTGGAGTCGGAGGATTTGATTTTTCAATTACAAACATTTATTTAGTGCCTACTATGTACCAGGAACTATGGATACAAAAATGGACTCCAGGGGTACAAAAGTGAAAAAAGAGTCTTTGCCTTGAAGGAGTTTATAATTTGATGGAGGAAAACAATACCCTGAGGAGGGTAAAGGCAAGAGAGGAACATGGAGAAGTCAAAGAAATGCCTCAGTAGTGCAGCTGGGTGAGAAATGAGCTGTCTAAGTGGAGTGCCCACCTAAAATGGAGGTTGTCTCATCTTCCACTGATGGGGGCAGAAGGTGGTGCTAAGGCTGATGAGATCTTACATCATGATGTTACTACTCATTCCTTTCAGCTGTATCTGTCTCTTTGGGATCCCATTTGGGGTTTTATTGGCAAAGATACTGGAGCTCTTTGCCATTTCCCTCTCCATCTCATTTTATAGATGAGGAAATTGAGGCAAACAGGGTGAAGTGACTTGCCCAGGGTCACACAGCTACTACTGTGTCTGAAGCCAGATTTGAACTCAGGAAGATGAGTCTTTCCAATTCTAGGGTCAGTGCTGTACCCACTGCACCCACCTCGCTGTTCATATTATAACTAAAAGCAAAATAGTCTAATCAGATTAGGAAATATCATGGTCATTTTGAGTAATATCAAGCCACGTACAATCTAATGCACAACCGGCACTTTAAAGTCCCAAACTGGCCCCTCCCCCTTCCACAGAGGCCCATGGCCAGGGTGTCTTCCCACTCATCACCCTCTTGCTTTCAACTGAATTCTCACCCTTCCCGTGCTCCCTCTGCAGCCACCACAGTAAAAGATAGGCCATTTTTGATCCTTCTTTTACACTACTCGAGCTCCCAGTGCTTCAAGAGAAAGGGATGTCCCAGTTGCTCATACATAAGGCCCTTATAGTAGGCAGAAGGTCTGGTGTGGAGGCATGGATTGCCCTGTGCCATGATACAAGGCTAAGTAAACCAGTTCCCCACCTTGCCCTCAGAGAGTCTATATTCCACTGGGTTATTGGGCAGCCTATTTGAGAGCAGTGAATTCTTTGCTTTCAAGTTTTTCATCATGTAGTACCCTAGGGCAAATGAATTTGTCTCTGTTATGACAGGGATCTTATTTGTCCCACCTACTTAAGTAAAATCAAAACAGTGGAACATTCATTCATTCATTCAAACCTGCCTATCATGTGTCTCTAACTGGCATTATGCTAGGCCAGGTACCATGGGGAATTACAAAGAGGAAAGAAGAGGTCTCTTCTTTCAAAGAATTTACAATCTAGCTGGCAAGATGATATAGGTGCACCTGACACTTCAATTAACAAGGAAAGTTAATTAATAAGCAGTTGTGATTTGGTGCCTAATCAAAAGGGAATGAACCAGGGATTCAGCTTGGTCCCAGGAAACAGGGCTGGATGTGGGATCAGAGAGCTTTCATCAAAATTTTAACTCTGCCACCAAAAAGCCCCATGACCTTGGGCAGGTCCTTCAAATACTCAGAGCCTCAATTTCCTACTCTATAAAATGTGGGATTTCTACCAAATCCTTCCACCCCCCAAAAAAATTTCTTCTAGTTCTCAATTTGTGATTCTAGAACTCTCTGAGGGGAAAGACGGCAGATTGGTTAAATACTGTCAGAAATCCCTTTGAACTCTTGAGGGGAAAATGTCCTACCTAAAAGATTCAATGAGAAAAACTGTCTTTCGTGTTCTTTTACTTAAATTGTCACACTCCTCGAGGTGGCTTGTTTCTCCCCACTCCCACCCTTCATTCTGGTAACCCTTCTGCTCCTAGTTGCTATAGAGATGGCACAAAGGACTTATATTTACAGATTTTTTTTTTCCTTCTTCCAATCAGTTTCCTGAAAGAGCAGCATACACGGCAGCGTTTAGGGAAATTAGGTCATCGTAGCATATGGAGAAAATAACCTAATTTCAAACACCGCTATTTTAAACGAAGGCTATGAATAAGACATTACTCCCAATTTCATTTTAGATGCTTTTTAGGGGTGGGAGGGGGCAGTTCATCTTTGATGCTTAATAATCTAGTGGTATTTTTTAAAACCTATTTTCATTCACTCTGGTCACAAATAATAGAATCACAGATTTAGAGTCAGAATGAACTTTAGAGGTCACCTAGCCCAAATCCTTCATTTTATAGATGAGGAAACTGAGTCCCAGAAAAGTCAAATGATTACTCAGAGGCTCAATAGATGGAAAGCAGTAGATGTGGTATTTGAACCCAGGTTCTCTGAATCCAGGCATAAGAAACTACTATCAGGAACTACTGTCCAGGGACTAAGAAACTATCAATGAACACTTGATGAAAGGATCGTAAATTAAGAATGGGGGTCAAGTAGTTCAAGCCCCTCAATTTACAAATACATAAACTGAAGTCCAAGAAGTTTAAGTGACGCCCACACGGTCACACAGGTAGAAAACATTGGCCCGACTGTACCCAAGTCTTATGACTAGGAATTTAGCACTCTTTCCCCTATGCAGGCCACCTAGCTATAGGAAAGGACCTTACTTAACAAGCTTTCTCCATAAGGGATCTGGCTGTGCTAGATTGTAGGATCACAGACTGAGAGCTGCAAACAACCTTCAAGGATGTCTGATCCATTGCACCAATGAGAAAACTGAGACCCGGAGTGGAATAAGGAACTGGGCCAGTGATGCAGTACTCTTCATTGTCTCATGACTGGGTTAGTGGGGCTTGCCTTGATGACCTGCAGTTAGCTTAAACTATCTAGAAAAGATTTCATTTTCTTTAATGATGATTTACAAGACTGCTCATCTCTCTGTTAACAAACATTTCATTGTTCTGTCTGGAGGGATGGGAATTAACAGTCTGAGGATCCAACCTACTCCTAAATTTATGGACATTCAGAACTCTGAGTCATGATTGTAAGGTCATTTCCCCAACATTCCATGACAAGGATGAACTTTGGTATATTCATAGCTTCCTCTTGATAAAATTACCTATTATAGGAGTTAGAATCCTGTATGAAGAGGAGAAGGAAGAGAAAGAGAAGGAAAAGAGGAGAAAAGAAGGAGCAAGAGAAAAAAGAGAAAGAGGAGAGGGAGAAAGAGAAGTAAAAGGGGAGAAAGAATGGAAAGAAGAGAAAAGGAGGAAAAGAAGAATAAAAAAGAAAGAAAGGAGGAAAAAAGAAGAGAAGGAAAAGGAAAAAGAGACAGAAGTAGCAGAGAGAGAAGGAAGAGGGGAAGGATAAAGGGAAGGGGAAGAAAGAAGAAAAGAAAAGAAGGAAAAGAGCAGTGAAACACTGAATGCTCCTCACATTCAAACCTCTGGTGACCCCAGGTGGTGATTATCCATGTTTCATTACCTCATATGAGATTATGATGTATTTTATGAGAAGACTAAGACATCTTGCTTCCAATTTCCTCCCTACTTCTGGTAGACCCAGTTTGGTTACTCTGCTTGGATAGCTTCATCTTCCTAATATGTGGACCTGTGAGACTGACCAGAAAGAATTATTTTCCACAAGGGAATGTTCTGTTGGTTTTGCTGCAGCGCATTTTCTTCCAAAGGCATTTTTTCTGTGCTGTCATCACCTCCAATGCACATTTGAATGCTTATTAAAAAGGCCTATTGAATGGAGAAGTTATTTTGTACAAATCCTGGGGCAGAGGTTCTTGACTTGTTTGTCAAGCCTAGAGACCTTTGTTCAGAATAATATTCTAAATGCATAAACTAAAATATGCAGCACTACAAAGTTATTAAAAATGTTCACAGACTCTAGGTTAGGAATCTCTGTCTTAGAGGAATCCATAGGATAATCGATTAGGAGATTTTTGACAGTGTGTACATATAATAATAATTAGCATTCATATCATATTTAAAATTATGAGCATTTTGTCTCCTTAGGGTCTCACAAGAATCCCATGAAGTAAGTACTAATACTATCCCTGTTACTGATAACAATGAAAGAGGACAGATGATTTGCTCAGTCACACAGCTGAGAAAGGATAGGGGCTAATAGGAAGTATCTGGAGCAGCATTTGAACTCAGGTTTTCCTAACTCCAAATCCAGCACTTTTTCCATTGTACCACCTAGCTGCCTAAATTATAAATACATAAACTATGCATAGAGGGGTTAACCATATTTGTGAAGCAAATATGGGATCAGGGAAGCCACCCAATGGGAGAGAAGTCTGGAATTTCCAATTTTTTCCTTTCCTGCTTTTCACCAAGATACCCTGAACTTTCCCAATCAAATTCATCTTTTCTTCCAATTCTTTTTTTCTCTCTTTTTGACTTTTAAAATGAGTAAATTTGCTGCTCCAACATACAATTTGCTGTTCCCTTAGTTGTCTCCTGCTGTATGACAGAAAAAACTATGATTTTTGGATGTAATTGATTATCATCATGTGTAAGAAATGAAAGATTCAAGGAGCACATGGGAAACCTTTCATGAACTGATGCAGAGGGAAGTAAGCAGCCCCAGGATAACAATGTATACGATGACTGCACCAACAGAAGTGAGATGATTGAAGGGAAACAAAAAAACAAAATGAAATAAAACAAAACAAATAAAAACCAACCCAATAGGGATCCTGGGAGACAGGATAGGTCTTCTCCCCCTCAGCAGAGAAGTGGGGATTCCAAGGGCAGAGGGCCACATTCATGTTCATTGTTGGTGGCTGCCTACATTATTACTGCTTGACTTTATATCTTGATGACAAGAAAGGGCTCGATTTTGTAAAGAGTACTTATATTTCGAAATGACTATGATATAAAGACAATAGAATAGAACTTTTTTATTAAATCCATGCATTTATAAACCAGTTTATCACTGTGGTTTTCTAGGCAGACAATGGAAGTACTAGAGACCATAGCCAGATTCAACTTTTCTTCCAAAGAACAGGATAGATTTGTTAAGACCCAAAAATAATTCCTAATCATCTGGCCTATTTTCATACCTTTCCCAAAGATACACATTCCTGGCAAGACTGTAGTGTTCTTAATCACCTAATGGGGAAATTAACTGTTCATTTTAATTAGAGCTTTCAGTCTAGCAAATTGTCTTTGGAAAACCAATAGATGTTTCGCATACTCCCACAAGCCATTCCATTGGATTTTAATTGCTAAGGGAAATAGACCTTCTAAGTAAATACTCCTTACCCCATGGGGATAATGCCATTATCATTATTAGTAAATTATTAGTAGTAGTATGGTGGTCATCACAATTTAGGTTCCAGCTGATGTTTTCCAACAATTCCTTAAAGTTAAGACATTTGTACTGGGAATTAAGTTGGGGGAGGAGGGTGCTAATTTGGGATTAATTTTGAACTGTCTGCATTTAATGGTCACATAAAGTGGGAAGAAATGAGTTTTGAGAAAATGCTTACTTGTATCTGATTCTCACAGGCAATGGTCTTGTCAAGGAATCCAGAATTAGTGACAGAGAAAGATCTATATTTTCCCAGAGTATCAGAGCACAGAAAATGTCATGCTGTTGTGTGTCCTTCGATCTCAAAGAAGACCATGACATTAGCGAGGTGATGCCATGACATGCAAGTGAATTGGTTTTAAATGAGGCAGGGATGTATAAAGTCACCAGCCTCACTTTCTCCTCTGGACTCATCTGGGTCCAGTGGCCAGATATAGAAAAAGATGACTGGAAATGGCCCCTGATGAGAAAATGTCCTAAAATTTGAGAGTGGGCAGAGGCAGAAGAAATGCCTGGAAATGGAAAAGTAGCTAATTTAGACCTGATGCCAGGAAAACTAGGAGAGTTACTCAAAGGTGGAATGAAAAATCAAGCTGCAGAAAATAGATCACCTTCCCTCTTCTCCCCTCCATATAACACAAGGTCTCAGTCCAAAGGATGGATGACTACTTCTCCAGTGTGTTGTAGAGGGGACTTTTGTTCATCTATAGGTTGGACGGGGTGAGTTCTAAGGTCCCTTCCAAACCTGAAATTCGAGATTTGGTAAAAACTAATGTTCATTGGAGATTTACAGTATTACTGTGTGACCTTCCATAAGTCATTTAACTAAAGGGCTTTCAGTTTCCTTACTGGAAAATGGAAGGCTTGAGCAGTCTCTAACATTCCTATCAGCTCTAAACCATTCAATTTATGCCCTTATAGACTTGCAACGTGAGTCTTCAAGTCTCTCACATGGTTGAGTCTTGACTTACCATCTAGCATGAGTTTCAGCTAACTGGAGCTAGGTGGAGCAGTGGATAGAGCACTGACACTGGAGTCACTAAGGCTTTTTCTTCCTGAGTTGAAATCCAGTCTCAGACGTTTATTAGATGTGTGACCCTGGGCAAATCACTTCACTCTTTTTGCTTCAGTTTCTTCATCTGTAAAATGAGTTGGAGAAGGAAATGCATTCAAGTATCTTTGCCAAGAAAATTACCCAAATAGGATAATGAAAAAGAGTTTGACAAGATTGAACAAAAACCAAATTCTTTCATCTAAGCAGAAGGGGATCGGACTAAATGATCTGTTTCTTCCACCTCTAACATTTTATTATCTTCTAGTTCTAATGTGTCTCGAGATTTAAAGCAATGTTCAGCTAATATTTTCCTATTCTCCCCATGACCCTGAAAGTATAATAGATTTGCAGTCATAAGACCTACTTTGGGCAAGTGACTTATCTCCTCTGGGCTTTAATTCCCTCATCTGTGAAAATGTTGCTGTTTGTTGTTCAGTTATGTTCAACTCTTCATGGAGTGCTTTGCCATTTCCTTCTCCAGCTCATTTTATAGATGAAGAAACTGAGGCAAATAGGGCAAAGTCAGTGGCCCAAGGTCATACAGCTAGTAAGTGTCTGAGGCCAGATTTTGAACAAAAGAACTCCAGGACCTGCACCCTCTCCTCTGTACCACCTTGCTGCTCATGAGTTGAACCTTAATCGCCTCTAAGCTCCCTTCCAACTTGAAATCTATGATCCCTCTAAGATAGAAGCTATTAAGGGTAGGATGGACCCCTTGGCAGTCTGGTGGACCCTGTGGACTTCTTCTCAGAATCATGTTTTTAAATAATTGAAGGAAATTCAGTTAAAAGCGAGTGAAAACAAACATTAATTTTTTCCAATACAAATTCAAGGAAACTCTAAAATGTATCCATAGACGCTTTGGGGCCTATGGACCCCAGGTTAAGAACCCCTTCTATAGTAAAAGCTGCTTTTCATATCTTCTTATTAATACTCGTGGTACCCTACTTTTACAGTCCTATTTCATACAATTCCCCTCTATGTAGGTTACATTACAGTCAAAGTGGCCCATTCTCTACCCCATCTCCCAAATACACTATGATCTTTCAGCCATTTTCTAGGTAGCAAAACTCAAATGCCAGACCTAGGGACCAAAAGACCTGAGTTCATATACTTCCTTGTGTACTTATGGGTTGGGTAAAACACTCAACCTATTTCTGCCTCAATTTTCTCATCTGTAAAATGGAGATAACAATAGCATCTACCTTAGGCTGTTATGGAGATCAACTGAGATGATATTTGTAAAGCCCTTTGGAAACCCTAGAATATAAATGTAAAATATTATTAGAATTATTTTCCCATACTGTTTTCTATTCATGAAATCCTTTCCCTGTTTTGGTAATTCTTTATTATCTTTTAAATCCAAATTCAATTCAATTAGATAAATACTTATTAAGAGCCTACAATGCCAGATACAAAAGCCACTAAGAAAATAAACAGAAGGCAGCTCTTGTCCCAAGGCACTTAATACAATGTGTACACAGGTAGGTGAGGGTAACAAGAATTACAATAATCAATGATAGAAGGTTTATTGTGGGGAATGGTGAGTGAACAAATTTGGCCATGACATAGAGTATATGAGGTAAGTAATATTAAATTAGTATGGAAAGATGAGTGGGAGCCAGTGTGAAGAGCTTTAAATACTAGATTGGAGAGCTGTCGGTAATGATGTTGTTGATTATCCTAAAAGGAATAGGGAGCCACTAAAGAACCAGAGAGTTCCATGGTTGAACTTGAACATTATGAGGGGTGTTTTGGAAGCATTGGAGAGGATGGATCACAGAAGGAAGGGATGAGAGATAGGGAAGTCAATTAGGAAGCTCTTGGCAATAGTCTAAGCAAGTGTTGTGAAAATATACATGAGGAGAAATTCATATGAGAGATATTATGGAAGTAGAGTTGACACATGATATACAGAAGATGACAGTCCAGGATTGGGAAACTGAATGACAAGAGACTTTCCACACACATAGGGAAGTTTGGAGAAGTAGCTGATTTAACCAGAATGATAATAAGCTCTGTTCTGAACATTTGGGGTTTGTGATGCCAATGGGACATCCAGGAGGAGCTGTCCAATACAGAGTTGGCAATTCGGGAATGGAACTCAGGAGGGACATTAATGCTACATATACAGATTCGAAAGCCCAATTCGAGTGCCAACTTTGTGAAGCCCTCTCTGATTCTCCATGTGGATAATGCCCTTTCCCTTCAGAATTCTTGTAGCACTTTCTTTGCAAATTCCTATCTCCCTTCTTAGGTAAGTTTGTATATTATTATATAAATTATATACACACAGTGTACATATAATATATGTAGAATACATACATAACATGTGTGTAACACAGGGCAGAGTCAGCAGAAGAACCACAGAAAAGATCATTTTTAAAAGATAATATTTTTAAACCTAAATATCTAAACTTCATTTTATTTAAACTTAGTATCTTTCCCAATTCTGACAAGGAGATCCTACACACAGTAGGCACTTAATGCATGTTTCTTCCATGAATTGGCTTATCATTCACTATGAACTTCTTATCCAGGCATACTTTCCCTTTTTTCTTTAGTATTCAAGGGGAAGGACTGAGGTAGTTTGGGAGCTGTGATTTTAAAATCTAATGCCCACAAAAATCAATGTGGGAGCTGGAAAGAATATTTAAGACCACCAAATCTCTGACCCAACAACCACATTATGATTTTGTAGAGGAAGAAACAGAGACCAAAAGAATGAAAATGACTTGTCCAAAGTCACACTTTTTGGTAAGGGATAGAGCTGGGATTTGAACCTAGAATAGTACAGTAAAAAATAGCATTGGGTTTGGAATCAAAGAACCAGGATTCTCTGATACTTATGACTTCTGGGAGCTTGGGTAGGTCACTTAACCACGTTGGGCCTCAGTTTCCTCATCTGTAAAATGAGATGATTAGATTAAGTGGGTTCTAAAGTCCCTTTTACCATTAAAGCTAGGAACCTAGGAACCTGATTCTAACTTCAAGACTCTTTTCACCACACTCCTCTCTTTATCAATCAACAGTTTCATTTAATGGTCTCAGGCAATTCATAAAGTGATCAGACAAGCAAAGAGTCCCCTTCCACCCTGATTCCTTTTATGTCCAGTGTTGGAGTCAATCCGGCTCCTCAACTCTGCCTCTGACAATCCTTAACGTCCACCAGATCTCAACTCAGGTGTCAAGCATCATGTGGTGAAGCCTCCGTCTTGCCCTAGTTCTTAGTGATCTCTTGTCTCATATTATTTTGCACGTAAGTAATTGCTGCAAATCTATCTTCCACCTATCTCAACCCCCAAAGCAAAATGTGTGCTCTTCAAGGTCAGGAATTGTTTTGCATTTTGTGTCTGTGTTTCCAGAGGGCCATATACTACTACTGGTGGAGTGGATGGAAAGAGGTCCTTGAAGGCTCTGATCCTACCTCTGACCAACAGTAACTCTGTGACCTTGGGCAAGTCACTTAACTTCTTAAACTATAAGCTGCCTAGGAGGTTCTGACCTGGATTGGTAAAATCATAGGTTCAGTCCCAATATCTATATTGTGTCCTTAGGACCTTGATCATAGTAGGAGCTTGTTGAATTGTCATATGGTATAATTCAATATTTCCATGTCTTCCCATCACTGGTATCAATCACAATCCACTTTTACCTTCTTTTTATTCTATGCAATTCTTACAGCCAGATGGATGTAGGCAAAACACTGGATCTGAGCTCAGGAAGATCTGAATTCAAGTCCAGATACCTACTAGGCATATATGATCCAGTTAAATTCTGACTGCCTCAGTTTCCTCCACTGTGAAATGGGGATAATAATATGACTTATCTTAAAAGGCTGCTATGAGGATCAAATAGTGTAATGTTTGTAAAGCACTTTCTAAACCTTTAAAATACTATATAAAAGCAAGCCATTATTACATTTTTCTGTAAATTCCTTCTAGAGAATGTGTCCAATGTGCTGGTAGTTTCCTTTTGGTTCTTTCCATTCTCCCTGGAATCAAGGCAGGGCGTTCACTATCTATTTGTCATCACTCACTCTCACTACATTACTTCTAGGCAAACTTGATCCTGTAGAGTTTGTTTGTGTTTCTTATCCCTCACAGATCATCATAAATGTCTCTCGGTGCTCTCTTCCCTTGCTATTTGGGTCATTATTATTAATATTAATTCTCATAATAATTAATATTAATTTTATAAGTTATACTTTATAATACATGATAACTAGTAATAATAATAAATAGACAGCATTTATGCAGGCTTTAATATGTCCCAGGAATTGTCCCAAGCACTTTACAAATATTATCTCATTTGGTTCTTACAATTAGCCTGGGAGGTAGTTGCTCTTATTATCCCCATTATACAGATGAGGAAAATGAGGAAAACAAAACTTTAAGTGATTTACCCAGGGTCACACAGAGCTTCCGGACTCAGGGCCCAGCACTATACGCACTGCCCCACCTAAACACTCTATGAGATCATAGCACAGGCATATATAGATCTTAGCCCAGAGGTGTAAATGCTGTGTACAGCCACCATGTTCCTTTATCTTGCCCTTTATGTCATGCACAAGTTTTTATTCTTCTGAGAGCATTGTGTTTCATGATTCCCAGTCATTTGGTGCCACTGGGAAAATAATGGTGTTGACAAGACGAGCTTTCATCAACACACCCATGGTATCTTGGACCTTGTTGCTGCTGATTTCAACCTCTTCCTAAGTAGCTTTTCTCAGCATGAGGGAAAAGGGAGATCCCAGGATCAGCACAAATTGCAGTCGAGCCAACCTCTTTTTTTTTTGGTCAGCATCACTCTAGTAGTCATAAAAATAATGGCAGTCAAATCATTATTATTTTTATTCACCTTGTTCTCATCTTTTTCAGTGGAATTCAGATCAAAATGGTCTTGGGATAAGTCTCTACGCTGATGTTTTTCTTTTGTACCGTATGTAATCTTCTGTAGGCGATTATACAGATGGATAAAGTAACTCTTCTTTGTGATTGCACAAAAGCGTTGTGGCATAACCTCACCCTCTGTAAGTTCATTCACTGAAAGAATCCCTGGAATAATTCCAGTGGCAGGCAGAATGACAGGGATGATATGTACACCATCTTGCCCCTGTGTGGTTTTGATTTCTTCTGATAGGTGTATTTATTTTGAAAGCTTTTTATTAAATAAGTAATCAATCAACCCACATCTGTTCATTTCCTCCTATGTGCCAAGATCTGTGCTAATCTCTGAGGATGCATATAAAAGAATAAAACAATGCAAACAGAAGAATAAAATAAAGACAAGGAACTTAACCTCCAATGGAGAACACAATGGGTACCTAGACAGTATGTCCCAAACATCTGAGTAGATTTAAGCTATGGTGGCTTAAAAACAGACTGAGACTTTTGGAGTATATGAGTGTGTATATGGAGAGTATATTGAGTGAGTATATGGAGAATACATGTAAAGAAAACATATGCGAATAAATTCTGGGGGGTTAAATACCAGGTAAGTAGCAAAGGGGAGGGCTAGTAGGTGGGGGGACCAGAAAGATTTTATGCTGAAGGTGGTGCTTAACTTGTGTCTTGTAGGAATGGAATGATTTGTTACATGGAACATAGAGATGAAAAGTATTTGGCCTATTAAAAACATTGATCTACAAAAATTTTAAAATGTTATATTCAGGTAACTACAGACAATTCAACCTTTGATAATAGTTCTTTTCTGTGATATTTTATTTGTTGAATTCTCAAAGATACATTAAGTTCTTCATTTGTAGTATAGGAGTTTGTCATAAGTTAGTATATGAAAGATAGTTTCTAAAGGATGATAATGTTTATACAGCACTTACGATGTGCCAAGCACTTTACAATTGTCATCTCATCTGAACTTAACAACAACCCTGGGAGGTGGGTGCTCTTGTTATCCTCATTTTATAGATGAGGACATTGAGGCAAACAGAAGTTGTGACTTATTCAGACTGGATTTAAACTCAGGTCTTCCTGACTCCAGGCCCTGCCATGTCTTAGTAAGATTTTAGTAGTTGCTAAATTTTGGTCCCTGCCATGGGGTACTGCCCAGTTTTTTATTATTTCCTCATATGATCTGCATTTATTAGATGGCACAGGAGAAAGTTAACTGGGCCTTGAGTCAGGAAGATTCATCTTCCTGAGTTCAAATCTGGACTCAAATGCTTACTAGCTGTGTGACCCTGGGCAGGTCACTTCACCCTGTTTGCCTCAGTTTCCTCATCTGTAAGAGGAACTGCAGAAGGAGATGGTAAACCACTCTAGTAACTTCCAGGAAAACCTCAAGTGGGGTCATGAAGAGTCAGAGATGACTGAAAATGACTAAAAAACAGCCAAATATTAATATACTGCAATATTAAATTAGTAATAATTTATTCTACCTGAGGTGTTTCCATTTTTTCTTGGTGTTAATTTCATTCTGGATGAATTTACTTCCATCTACGACCTTCTTTTTTTCTGATATCTTCAAAGAGCTCCAGGTTCACCATTCTCTTCCGGAAGTTTTCTTGCATGCTCTAAAATTCTATCTGTAGAAATTATCAGTAAATGACAATGACTGAAAACTCCCATTGTTCAAGGCTGCTTGTCCCATCCAAGAAAATGACACCTGGGAAAAGTCTTTTTTTACAACTAAGATAGGTTTCCACAGCACGTAGGGATATAAAACATTCACAGCCCAGCATGGCATATGCCAGTTTGAGAAGAGCTCAAGGATTGACTGTAGGAAATGGCACCTGGGCAGCCCAGTTCAGCAGCAGTAATTATCTGTAGGATATTAAGAAGGGGGAGGGCTTCCACTGTGGAAGACCATGCTTCTACATAGACAGCCAACCTTATTCTGAATTGGTAGAGAGAAGCATAAGACAATGAAAATATCTTTGTCCAACACAAGTACCCAACCCAGGCACAGTCCTCTGAGTCTCCTAGGTTCCCTATCTTACATATCAGTTGCCTGTAGTTTTCTGAGGCATCTGCTTAGTTCAAGAACAGGAATAGTAACATCTAACATCGATATGTTGCTTTAAAGTTAGCAAAGCATATTCTCTGCTGATCTGATGATCCCCATTTTATAGATAAGGAAACTGAGTCTGGGAGAGATATTTTTTAGTGATCTTCCTAAAATCACCTAGCTAGTAAGTGCCAGGCAGGATTTGAATCTGGGTCGAATCCAATTACCAGGCCTGCTTTCTATCAATGAGGCCACCTTGCTGCCTCCAAATAGCTAGATACTGAGAGGATGGCTCATGGAATTTGTGTTCCCTCCTTGATGTTCCACATCATGTCTTTCTGGGGTTGGAGAAGCAAGAATAAATAAGGCCACAGCACGCAGTTAATTAATGAAACAGGCCAGCCACACTTGTGGATGCTTCACTTCAGCTATATGTTGCCCACCTAAAACTCCTATGGAGCCTTGCCTGGTTGCCTTGAGAATCTGTGCATGTCAAAGGCCTTGGCCTTTGACAATATCATCCTACATGCCTTACATGTCACCAGATTAAAAGAATCCATTTTAATTTTATTAGGTTGGTGGTTCTCTTGTCAAATCACAAGAGGTAGCTTCATGAGACACCACTGAAGCCAGAAATACATTTCAGAGCAGTATTTTTGGTCCAGCCACATGTGGATATATTTGCGCAGAAAGACCTGAAGGAGAGAAGAATACAAGTATTTTTAAATCTCACCACGCTTTCATCTTTCTCACTAGGCTGTCCCTTGGCTGACATAAGCCATTATTCTCTCTCCTCACTCAGCCTCTCAGATTTGTTCTCCACAATCCAACACATTTCTCATCAACTTGTTGTGCTCTCTGACACATCCGAAGTAAGTTATTTATTTTGACAGTTGTATATGTAATACATCTAATGTGGGTTGAACCTAACAGTCAGATAACCAGTTATTTCAGTCCTGGGAAATAACTTCATTATCTTGTGAAATGTACTTTTCAACACTCCACCCGGGAAGATGATGAATGATATTACATCTCACATTTGCTGCAATTATCTTTGGAGCTGAAGATTTCCTCTGGACCCATTAGTTGAGTACAGGTGAGATGCATTTTTTTTGGTATTGTGCTTTGGCACAAAATCCAAGGACTCCCTCCCTAAAATAACTCAATGCCCATGTGCCCCAAACTTGGATTGAATGATCCTGCAACTGATCCTTGTCCTGTATGACTGTTGGCAAGGCTAATCACCTCTTTCTGGGCATCAGTTGCCCCATCTATAAAACGAGAGTGACCAGTAAGATGCTCTCTAAGCTTCTATTATGACTCTGATGGAAAGCCTTTTTGTTTTAAATAGAATGCAAACACATAATTCTTCAAGTCCGTTCTTCCTCTGTGCCCCTAACTAAGCTTTCTAACTCTCAGTTCCTTGCACATTTATTTCTTGAAGCTCAGAGCTGACCCAAGGCAACATGGTGAAGTCATGACAGGGTTACTTCATTTGTCCCTCCTCTTCACTTAACCCTTTGTCATTACACATGATTAGGTACAACTTAACTGCCCAATAATCAGTCAGATATTTATTAAGCACTAAGTGCCCAGCATTGTGCTAGGTGCTAGGGATACAAGGACAGAAAATAACACAATTCCTGCCCCAAAGTAGCTTCTTATTTTAAAAAAGTGACCCAATGTATATGTAAATAGGCCGAATGAGGAGAGTCACCAATGAGGACCCAGACCTTAAAGTGTTTTCAATATTTTCTGCCTGCTACTGATCAGTGTGAAAGCATGGTGAGCCTGCTGCTGGAAGTGCATCATGGAGCATCCCCTCCTCTTCCTGATTCAGGACATGTACAAGTATTCCTTATTTCCTGGCTACTTACTAAGTGATTAAAAAAACCAAAATTTGCTAAATCTTTAATTGTCAGCTTAGCCAGAATGGAGGATGCACCAAATGGTCTAAAAAGATAAACTCTTTCTCCATTCCCTTGATGCTTTTGAATGAGGAGGATGAAATGCTATGGGCTTACAGGTGGGGGGAGAGGTAACAGGAGTAGCTGTGGCAACGGCTCGCCACCTATGGCCAACTACTTTATCTCCCCACGTGTCCACCATGTGGCCATAGTTACATGTTGCCACCATTTCTTTGGTTTCTTTGCATTTATTGTTGCCTGGCCTTAGATGAGTAAGCAGCAGAGAGGGAACAGAAGAGGTTATGACCCTGTGAATTTCAACAAGGTGGAAGAGACATCAATGGTCACTTCAGCAATAATAATAGTAGTAACCTAACCCAATGTGGAGCCAGGTCTTATCAGTAACCTGCTTTATCCTTCTCAGTAATGATGTATGACTCACCCAAAAGTAGATTTGGGGGGGGGTGTTTTATGGTAACCACTTCAAGTCTATTTATGAGCATATAGAGAGAATGTTGTTCTACTTCATACCTGATGATAAATCTTCAGTAAATATTTTGTAAAAATATTTGTAAATATTTTTGTAAAATATTTGTAAATATTTGTAAAATATTGTAAAAGCTTTGTAAAAGTTTATTGATATTAAGTGGTTAAGTGATACTGGGGAGATGCTAGCTGGTTGATTAATATTGGAAAAACATGTAGGATTAGGGCTTATAAGTGATAGTATTAGAAAAAACTCCAATCACCCTCAGTTACTTCTAGAACCTTGAGGAGAGAAATAGTCATGTCCTAGACACATAGTCTAGTCCAAGTGTGAGTTGAAAGAGTATCTTCAGAACCTTAGCTATAGAAACATGTAATATATATATATATATATAATATACATGCATACATATATGTATATATTATACATACCCACATACATATATACATGCATGTGTATTCATGTACACATACATACACATATGTATATATCTACATGTATAAATAAAACAGATATAAGGTGACTTTGGAAGGGATAACACTAGCAGTTTCAAAGACTAGAAAAAGCCTCAAATAAGGAGGAATATAAAACAAATCTTGAAGGAAATCAGGGATTCCAATCAATCGATCAATTGGTATTTATTAAATACCTACTATGTGCTATATGATCAGAATACAAATGCAAAGACCTTACTCTCAAGAAGTTTACACTCTAAGAGGCAAAATAATATGTACATATATAAGAAATTAATACAAATAATAAATAATATTCCATATAATATATTAATATGTATTAAATATATTATATAACATATATTATATAGATAAATATATCTATATTCATATATAACATAAAATAAATATATATATGTATATATAGAGAGAGAATTAAAACAAAATGAATACAAAGTAGTTAGGGAAAGAGGACATTAGCAGCTGTGAACAAGAGGAAATCCATCCTGTAGAAGATAGTGCAAAAGTTGTGTGATGAAAGATGCAATGAAGAAGAGATGGGGAGTGAGTGTATTCCAGGCAATAGGGGTGGCCAATGCAAAGACATGGAAGTGGAATACCATTGGAGATGAGTTGTGAAAAGGCTAGTTTGACTGGATCATAAAGTTCAAAGAGTAGAGTAATGTACTATGAGGTTAAAGAGATAAGTTGGGACTCAGTTATAAAGGACTTTAAAAGCCACATATAGGAGTCTGTATTCCAAGGACAGAAGTCAAGAGGGATAGCATTCTACGTGCAGAAGACAGTCAATGATGTTTATGGGAGATGAAGCAACAATTCTAATTTCTAGCACTTTAAGGCTAATACAACATTTTACTTAGTAGGCATAAAGAACAAAAAAGATTGTCACTAACTTAGAGGTAAAGAGACTGATATCTAAGCCCTGAGACAAAGGATGAAGATGCAGAACTCAGAGACGCAGGTACTAATGACCACAGTGAGAGAAAGAAAAATGGCGCTTATAGACATCCCAGGTGAGAATGGCCAGTCTGAGTTCTGGAGGACTGATGTTGAGATAAACACTTCCCTCCTCCCTCTAACTAAAGAGAGCAGTGGACTACATAGACCCAATTCTATGTGCTCAGTTAGGGATAACTGATGTATCAGTTTTCTTAAATTCTCTTTGTGTGTGTGTGTGTGTGTGTGTGTGTGTGTGTGTGTGTGGTATGTGTATGTGTGCACATGCACACTTTGAGGGGAAGGAAGACATTGAGAAGTTGCTGTGATTTTTTTTAAGGCATCATTATAGCATTTTATAAAACAAGCTAAAAATAAAGAGATAAAAGCCTAATATGGAATTTCAATCAGTCATTCAGGAGAAAGAATTTCAGGGATAGGAATAGGGATATATTGCAGACTTCATGGACCTCTTGAATTGCAACAGATACAGAGCGGTCTGCCCTGTTCCACAGGTACATACAGGCTGTCAGGGTTCACACACAATGCTAAATCTTGTGGGTGAATAACCACCCAGTATGTGGGAAGGGGTTCTCAAATAGATGCTGCTGCACCCTGTATTGCCAGAGCCATGATGATTGATGGCATCCTTTGATATTAATTTTGCTGTATAGCATACCTCATTCATATAAACAGGCTTGATGATGCCCAATTAGTGGGGAAATAAACTTTATTTCTGCATTAAATTTTCATTACTTACATTCTATTTCCAAGATTCTTAATTAACAGCTTCAGTAAGGTTACTCGGTACACACTGGTTTCTTCTAGACACCAGTACAGATGGTAGGATGAGAAGCTACTGCCACCTAGTCAATCAAGGGCTGATCTACAGCTCAGTCAAGAAAAATAAAGAAGAAGAGAGGGAATGGGAAACCCTCACACAACTGGCCAAGACAATCTCAGAACCCGATATAGTTAATCTCAATTTAGGAGAAGTCAGTGCAGACAAAGGCTTCTGGTCTCTTCAATGTGTTGGGACAGGGAATTATAGAACAAGGGGTCTCTGGGCTCCTTTTTGTTCTCAATGCTTTGATTTGATATTTTACTTTAGAAGGTCACTATGGTGATCATTGCTGTTGTCATAGTATAATTAATGATTACTATTAATGGATAGATAGTATTTGTATAATGCTTTTAGATTTATAAAATGCTTTCCACATATTGTCTCATTTAATCATCACAACAACCCTTTGAAGCAGGCTTTTTATTAGTCTCACTTTACAGGTGATGAAACTGAGAATGAAAGAGATTAAGTGACTTTCACAGCTATTAAGTGGGTAAGGAAGGTTTTGAACTCAGGTATTCTCAAAGTGTAGGGCTCTATCCATTGTGACACCCAACTTCTGCTGTGCCCAGAGCCCCCAGTGTGTACCGAGTAACCTTACTGACACTGTTAATTAAGGATCTTGGAAATTTAACACAGAAATAAAGTTTATTTCCCCACTAATTGGGCATCACCAAGCCTGTTTATATGAATGAGGTATACTGTATAGTAAAATTAATATCAGAGTTGATTTTCCTAAAACTGCCAAAGGGTCCTTATATTTTCTCAAATTCAATAAAATTTTGACCTCTCAAGTAAATGAGTGAAAGAAAAGGTACAAAAACAAAATATATAGCAATGAGACAAAATTGTTGTCTTTATAAAATGATAATGCTATGGATTTGGAGCTGGAAGAGATCTAAGAGAACTAGTCTACCATCTTCGTTTTACAAATGAGGAAAACTGAGACTCAGAAGCCTGTAGAAACCTGCTCAGGATTGCACTGATAGTAAATATGATGATGTATGCATATCTGGAAAGGACCTCAGAGGGGCAAGGGAAAGGACAGAGCCCCTAAGACACCTGTTCAAGGCCATCACTAGACAGATCTATGCAAGCAGAGAAGGGCAGAATGGAGCAGGAGAGGAATTCCCCTTACCATCCTTAGCTTCTTATTTTAACTCATTTTGGCTAAATTAGTGCTAATTTTGGTTGTTTTTACCTGATGAAAGACATCAAGAACCAGCAACAAACTCTAAAATCAGCATCCTCTCAACTTTGCAACCTTAGGCAAAACCTGTGAACCCTCTCTAGCTATGGTTCTGTGCAATAAAAAATAGAGTCTACAATGGGGAGGGACATGGAAAATCAGTTGGTCCAATTTTTCATTTCACAGATGAAGAAGTGGAAACTCAGGCATGTGCTCTATCTTGTCCATGGTCACAAATAGAGAATGAAAGCCAGGATTTAAATTCTGGCACCTGTCTCCAAATTCAGTGGTCTTTCCACTACACTTAGAGTGTACTTTACTTCATCTCCCGATCTTTACACTGGCCCAACCTTACTCCTAAGATATTCTTTCACTTCCTCTTTCCCTTAGAAAATCCCTCTCTTCCTTTAAAATGCTCCTCAGTGATGCAGCCAAGATGGCAGATTGCAGGAAGTAACCCAGCTGAATTCTCCCAATATTCCCTCCAAATAACTTTAAAATAACAACTCAAATGAAATTCTGGAGTTGCGGAGCCAACAAGAGGTCAGAATGAGACATTTTTCTAGCCTAAGACAACTTTGGGGGTTGGTAGGAAAGTTCTGTGACACCAATGGAGAGACTAGCCCTGAGATCATCAGCAGCATCAGCTGTGGGTCCTCAAGGTGACTGTGATAGCATAATGTCATCAGAAGCAGTTTCTGAAGCTCTCAGACCAGAGACAGTAGGGAGGTCAGACAACTGGTCAGAAAGAGAGTACAAGGGGCCCTTTGCTGGAACTGGGTGTGCTTGGCACTGATTAGCAACTCTGCTACCTATGTATAGTTCTGGTTTGGACATTCAGAGCAAAGACAAACACTTACAGCTGAGCATAAGTGAGCAGGTGCTCTGGTCACAATTCCAACACCTAGAGGAGCTTTAGTACTTGTGGCTACAGGAGACAGGACACCTAGTCACAGTTATAGGTCCAGGAGGAGTTTAAATATTTGTGGGTGCAGGTGGGGGAGGAGCCTGTTTTGGGTAAAGACCAGAGAACAGACCGGGAGAGTAGTGACCACCACTAGTGCTCCCAGGATCATGCCACCTTAAAAGCACTGAAAATTTAAAGAACCTCAGAACTGACTATAATGTTAATGAGATTTATGTTAATGAAAATTCTTTCCCAACCATTAATAGGCCTCAGGTAGAACCTATTGGGGGAGACTTCTTTTGGTAATTAATGAGTTACCGGGTCACAGTGTCCTGCTCTCCAGCTCTGAAAAGTGTATATATACACTGAGGTGAGGTTTTGCTTTGGGTTCTTACTCTTTGGAAGAATGTTCATGTGATATGACCAGATGAGATTCTGAGTAGCCATTAAGGAGCACCCCCCACACCTACCCCAGCTTTGAAAACCCAGATGTTGGTCCTTGTCTCTCTGGTAACTAGGTATGTATATAATGGTCAGACAGTTGGATCTGTCTGTTGATCTGTGATGTATGTATTGCTTATGGTCAGATAGTTAGAAGCCCTGTCTGTTGGTCTTTATTTCTCTGCTTGTATTTTTTCTGTTGGTATATGTGATTAAAAAATGTTGTTGAACCCTCAAAAGTTGCTTTCCTTTTAGAAAAGCAGATCTAAGAATCTGTGCAGCAGGCCCTCCTGTGTATTCTGGGGTGCTTGCTGCTATACTGACTCTGAAAACAGCACCTCCAGGCAAGCAGAGTTCAACTTTAATATAAAGTTCAAAGTCAAGAAACTGACTGGAAAATGAGCACACAGCAACAACAACAATAACAAGAGAACTTGACCATAAAAAGCTACTGTGATAGCAAGGAAAACCAAAACAAACTCAGAAGGAAACATCAATATGAAAACAGTCACAAGCAAAGCCTCATAGAAAAATGCTGAGTGGACCTGAGACCAACAAGAATTCCTAAGAGAGTTAAAGAAAGGAAAAATAATATTAGAGGGGAAACTGGGGGAAAAATGAGAGTGATGCAAAAAAATATGTAAAGAGAATTAACAGCTTAATAAAAAAGATATAGAAAATACTGAGGAAAATAACTTAAAAATAAAATTTTCCCAATGGAAAAATCACAAAATTCACTGAAGAAAACAATTTCTTAAAAATTAGAGTTGGGCAAGTGGAAGCTTGCCCAAAGAAAGAAAGAAACAATAAAAAAGAAGAAAATGTGAAATATCTCATCAAAAAAACAATTGTCCTGGAAAACAGACTGAGGAGAAATAATTTAAGAATAACTGGGCTACCTGAAAGCCATGATAAAAGAAAAAGATCATCATATTTCAAGAAATTATAAAGGAAAACTGTCCAGATATCCTAGAACTAGAAGGTAAAATAGAAATTAAGAAAATCTGCTGATCATCTTATATAATATATCACAAAATGACAACTTCCTGGAATGTTATAGCCAAATTCTAGAGCTGCCAGGTCAATAAAAAAATATAGCAAGAAGCCAGAAATAATTCAAATATCATGGAGTCACAGTCAGGATCACACAAGATTTATCAGCTTTCATGTTAAAGGAGCAGAGGCCTTGGAATATGATATTTTAGAAATAAATGGATGCAGGACTGTGACCAAGAATAACTGAACTGGCAAAACTGAGTATAATTTGGAAATACATTTTCCATGACACATGTATAATGTATATACTGCTTGCCTTCTCAGTTGGTAGAAGTGGGGTGGAGAGAGAGAATTTGGAACTTTAAATTAAAAAAGAAAAGAATGTTTAAAATAAATAATTACAGAAAAAACTAAGTATAATCCTTCAGGGGAAAAATGGACATTTCATGAAACAAGGACTTTCAAGCATTCCTGATGAAAATACCAGAGATGAATAGAAAATTTAACATTAGAAAAAGGCTCAAGAGAAGCATAAAAGCTTCCTGAAATGGCTCATGTCCAAACTCAGAAACCCTGGTTGATGTTTCTCCTACAGAACTTTGGATTGATACACAGTTGGCTTTCCTTTTCATTGCTGGTTATGTATGAGCAACATATTGAAATATAAAGTCTTTTCCAAGATTCTCAAAGTTACTTTAAAATGAATTTCTGTGACATTGTTTCATTATTTTTATATACTATACAATGATTTGTAATTTTTTTTGTATCTTAAGTAAAAAAGTCATCATTTCACTTCATTAACATTTTCAGATTTTACTCTTATGACATAATGGCTTAGTTTTTTTTTTATAAATGTGAAGGTTGAGACTTGGTGTTAATTTAATTTTTTTTAGCTTCCCAAACTGTTCAAACTCATAGTATTTTAAAGGCAGCAACTACCAAATCCATTCTAAGAAATTACTTTGACACCTTGCTTCTGTAATAAGGAATGTATATAGTAATTGAAAAAATGTACCGCAAACATTTCTACAGAACTCTTTCCTCATCCCATTATTGTCAATACCCTTCTTGTTTATTCTGTATCTATCTATCTATCTATCTATCTATCTATCTATCTATCTATCTATCTATCTATCTATCTATCTATCTATTTACTGGAATATAATTTATATGTGTCATATATACACTATATATGTGTATATACATATATGTGTGTAGTCATTCTTTATATTTGTATCCCTAGCACCTAACACAGCACCTGTCACACAGCAGGTATTTAACAAATGATTACTGATAATGGTCTCTAGATCCTTGCTACCTAGAACTGGCATGTAGTAGTTGCTTAATAAATGCTTTCTGGTTGATGGTCTTGATAATCCTAGAATTTAGCACAGTCATTTGATAAGCACTAGTGGATTGATTGATAGTTATGCCATCAAGAGAAGCTCCCAAATGGCTTGAAAGAATTCATAAATAAAGCCCGTTTCTTCGGTTCTCAGAGGAGAACGTTGAACACAACTGTTGCTCTCAAGTTTTTCTGTTTACTTCATGAAAGACCTCTCTGAGGCTCAAAGGTAACAACATGATTTTTTTAGTTCCTTTAAAAAAGAAAACTCCTGAACCATAAATGCTTCCAACAACTCTATTTCAAATATACACAGACCTGTGGTGCAGTTCGTGGCTTTAAAGAACACCTTTTTCTCTCTTCCAAAAGGACTCAGATTATAATGTCAAAACATCTGGAAATTCTGTTATTATTATTATAATTACCTTGAATGCTGATGCAACTCACCAGGGCAACGAAGCCTCCTCTCATTTTATCAGCAGCTGAAGATCAGCCTGACCCCTCACACTTGGGCCTGACCCTGAATTTTCATAACTGGCCTTGGGGATGATTGGAGTGCTCCGCTCAAGAATAGATTTGGTTCAATCCTTCTGACCTCTCAAGGCTGTGAGACTTAAGTCTGGGTCTCCATGACATCAAAACTGGTGGTTAAAAAGGAAAATATTGTGGTGATTTTGCTTCTGTGATGCATACACACACACACACACACACACACACACACACACACCCCACATACTCAAGGTAGTCTATAAGATCACCATTGATTGAAATTATACTAAGGGTCACCACTGGGATGATACTGACATTCCTGCGAAACTGCTGTCCTCCCTAGCATTCTGTGTTCAATGGATGGAAGGAGGGCTTAAGAGTGATTATCAACAGTAACTGTTGCTGTTTCCCTCCCAGCCTGATGTAGTTATATTTCTTTTCCTCATTAAAGGGGCCATCTCTTAACTACTTCTTAAACAAGTCTATTCACTGAATGGACGTTACCTCACCCTAAGTGAGCACCTGAATAGACCTTGGCCTAAAAGGGCCAAGATCTTCCTTTGCTGGGCAATTTCCAGTCATCCTGATAAATTCTGGATTCAGATGGCTCTGGAGGAGAAGTGAGGATGGTGACCCGTACAGCCCTCCCTCACTCAAAACAGAGTCAAGTGCAAGTCATGTCATCATTTCTCTGATGGCATGGTCTTCTTCGGCAGTGAAGGATGAACACAACAGCAATGTTCAATCCCAAGTACACACACATACATATATACATGTATGTGTGCATGTATGTGCATATGTATACATATATCAATGTGTATATATGTATATGCATGTGTGTATACATAGATATAGATACATGTATATCCACCCAATGGTTTGAATTCTCCTAAAAGATTAACACTGTTTGAACCTGCTTGCACCACTTCTCATCAGACTTGGGATGTTCTGAATCACTCAGGGTAATAATGGATGGGCCTTCTTCTCCATATGATTATGGAGAAAGGCTTTAGAACCTTCAGCTTGAAGAACCATATGGTTCATATGGACAATGCTCTTGTTTCTCTGGAAGGTACACTGATAAGGGAGTCCCTTCTCCCTAGACAAAGTCCTTTCCCCAAACTGTCAGACTCAGAGACACATGAAACAAGCCTCATGAACTCTCCCCTTGGGCCGTTTGGATAAGCACACATCTGCTATGTGCCATGTGTTGCTGTTGTTTTGGACTAGGAATGTCTACTTTCATTTGTCCAGGCTTTTTCTGTGCTTAGAAAAAGAAAAACAACTAAAAGGCAAAAAGTAATCAGTAATTTGGAGTCTGAGAGCTCCCCTTTCAGGCCATTTGGGCAGGTACATGTAGATTGCAATGTGCTTCTGTAAAAGGCAACCATAAGTGACTGTATTCCAAAAGAAAAGTCACAAGGAAAAGGAAGGAAAATGGATAACATAAGAAGGCAGGATGTTGGCTCTTTTCAAGAGACCAGTCCAGAGGAGCAGACCAGACCCAAGAGGTCATGCCAGACAAATCAACCTGGTTTAGCTTCAGCAGCTGAAAATCATCCCCTGTGGAGGTACTCGTGAGTACCTCCACCTCAGCGACTTCATCTTGGTACAGCCCTAACCTCTGAAATCTGATCAGGAATTACAAAAAACCCTGCAAAGACTTACATAAACTGATGCAGAATGAAGTAAACAAACCAGAACATTGTACACAGTAACAGTAATACTGTACGATGAACAACTGTGAATGACTCCAGCAATGACCCAAGATAATTTCAATGAACTCATGATGGAAAATGCTATCTGCCTCCAGAGGAAGAACTGATAGCATCTGAATACAAAACAAAACATACAGTTTTTCTCTTGCTTCCTTTGTTTCTTCCTTTCTTTTTTACTTCTTCCCTATCTTTCTTCTTTCTTTCTTTCTTTCTTACTCAAGTTTTCATCTATAAAATGACTAATATGGAAATATGTTTTACATGATTACACATGTATAACCTTTATCAAATTGCTTACCATCTCAGGGAGGGGAGAAGGGAGAGAATTTGGAACTCAAAATTAAAAAAAAATTGTTAAAAATGCTTTTACATGTAATTAGGGAAAAATACAATATTACTAAGAAGAAAGAAAAAGAAGCCAACAGATGTGCATGCCCCTACTCTATTGGCCGCAGAGTTTATAAAATATTGCATGCAAGGCTCATCAGGTTGAATAGATATGAAAATTTATTTTCAAGTATTTAAAGGGCAGTTTGTGGAAAAGCCCTTAGAATTCTTCTGTTGGCCTCAGAGGGCAATGCTTCAGAGGCAGAGTTAGGTCAGGTATAGGGAAGAGCTTCTGAATGAAGCTATCCAAGTAGAATGGCCAACCTTGGAAGGAACTGAATTTCCTACACTGGAGGGATTCAAATGATCATGAGATGATCATGTGTCACATTCATTTTGTAGGTATCTTGTGTGTAGCCACACAGGTATAATTTCTTCCACTCACTAGACTTCAAGCTCCCTTAGAGCAGAGAGTATTTTCACTGTTTTTATAGCCCAATGTTTGGCACTGTGTCTAACACATATTAGGTACTTAATAAATGATTATTGATTGTCTAATAATGTAAATTTTTCTCTTTACAAGGCCATCATTGTTCTAAAGAAGGAGTACTTTAAAAAGTAGAGGGGATTCTTGTTCATGTATAGAGTAGAG
This sequence comes from Bettongia penicillata ogilbyi, assembly GCA_023548195.1. Lineage (NCBI taxonomy): Eukaryota > Metazoa > Chordata > Mammalia > Diprotodontia > Potoroidae > Bettongia > Bettongia penicillata. The sequence goes on along the minus strand of JAJHZJ010000433.1, from coordinate 4,235,787 downwards.
TAAGGAGCTCCTGGGATCTTGCTATTCTATGACCTTTGAATACATCATTTCTCATTTTTCTCATCAATAAAATGTAGCTGCATCAGATGATTTCTAAGAACATTTCAGGCTCTGAAATTCTGAGAATCATGTAAGTGTTTTTTTCTACAAATGACAATTTTTCTTTTACATTTTTATTGATCTCATATTCATCATTATGGGGACAAAAATGAAATCACCTGCTTGAATTCAGACTGTCAATAGTAAAGCCATAGTTAGAAGATGGAAACTGTCCAGTAATAGTTATATCATAATGTCAAGAGTACTAGATTTGCTGACAGTTTACTTGGATCTGAATTCTAGCTCTATTACTTTGGAACACAACGTTTGAGGACAGAAGGCACCTCAAGAAACTAAGACCTAGAGAAAGAAAATGACCTGCTCAATTTTATATAGGCAATAAGAAGAAGAGGTAGGATTCAAACTCAGATCTCTGACACCATTACACCTTAAAAAAGCTATCTCCAACTGCGTGGCTTTGGGCAGTTCCCTTCACTTCTCTGGACCTCAGCTTTTCCCACTGAAAAAGAGAAACTTAAGCTAAGTGATCTGTAAGGTCCCTTCCTACTCTAGCTTCTTGCCATTATACTAGGTCCCAGACAGTATGGGATCATGGAAAGTATGGACACTCTGGAGTCGAAGGATTTGGGTTCAAATCCAAACTCTGTTACTTACTCCCTGTCTTTCTTGGACAAGACACTTACCTTCCCTGGGTTTCAGTTTTCTGTTCTATAACATGAAGAGATCATATGAGATGCCCTGTGAAGTAGGTCCCTTCCAACTCTAGAGACATGGTTCTATGAGTTTTTGTATAAATTTTGAACCAGCATGGCAGTTGGTAGGTATGCACAGTCAACAAGAAGAACCACATTGACATAGTGCATAGGGAGCTTGCCTTGGATGCAGAAAGACCTGGGGTCTCTGACACTTATTGAATGGGTGACTTTGGGTCATATACTTAATCTCTCAATAACATAGGCAGCTTTCTATTTATAAACTGTAGAGAAGGTGCTGACCTGCACTGATAGAGGGAATACTGGTAGTTCCCTCCACCAATAAAATCATCAATCCAGTTTAAAAATGCTTGACCTTGGAGTTGACCAAGGGAAGCTCGACGCTGAAGGTCACTAAGAATATGGCCAAATTTATAGCCGATAAAGATTCGGTGAAGATTAGAAGCGAGTGCCTCTATTAAGCTTGAAGAGCTTTCTTGTTTATGTGCCTAGTACAGTTCCTGGCACATAATAGATGCATCTTAAATACTCATTGATTGGTTTATTGATTCTATGAGAATCTCAAGATCTTTGAAGCCAACAATGCTCCAAGATGCACCATCACTGAACCACAGCACTAGAGAGACTTGGAGAACAAGACTGGTCTAACATGGAGAGGGGCTAGAATGTCACCTACCTGCATGTTATATTCTAATGAACACCAAAAGGCTCATCTTTCTACAAATATCTCCCCCTTCCAGACTTTCATTCCTCCTGAATTATTCATTTCTTCGTGGTAAATTTTTGTCTATACAAGGCCACTATTGTTCTAAAGAAGGAGTACTTTAAAGAGTCACTGACACACAGGATACAATACAAGGAATGTTCATTAAGTTCCAATTGTGTGTAACCACTGCAGCAGATGCTATATTGGTGTGAAATATGGTCCTTGTGTTTGCTCTTGGATTGTACCATGAAGAAGCAGGATAAGAAAAAAGTATAGATAACCCCAATATATGATATTACAAAAATACTAGGCAAAGTCTGAAGGAGAAAGCTATATCAACCAAAGGTATTAAAGAAGGAGGCATTCGTTTTTCTTTCAGCAGATCTTGGATTTCATCGTTATTCTTCACTCCCAGTGAAGAACCTTTCTCTACCAACGCCTTGTCAGTACCCTCTGTGCAATTTTATCTTGTCTGAAGCACTAACAAGGTAGATAATTTGTGCAGGGTTGCATAACTAGTATGGGTCAGAGGCAGGATTTGAACCCAGGTCTTCCTGACTCAGAGGTCAGCTTTCTATCTACCATACAGTCTATATATCATATTTAACTTCCGCTTTTTAGTAGCAGATGCCACTAGGTGAGCTTTAAAGAATGGATTAAAAATTTAGCAAGTAAAGACAAGGAGAGAAGGTATTCCAAATAAGAGAAAGAGCCTGGGTAAAGGGAGAGAATAAGCAATTATAGAGTGCCTAGTGTGTGCTAAGTACTTTGTAAATATTGTCTCATTTGATAAAGGCTTAAAGGTGGGAGAATGAAGGGAGTGGTTGGAGATACTTGTGTGATTTGGCTGAAGCACAGCGTGCAGGGATAGGATGTGAAATTGTACCAGAAAAATAGGATACCTCGGGATTGACTCTGGGTCTTAAGCACCAGGCAAGGGAGTTTGGACTTGACTCCATGAGTACTGAGGATCCACAGAAGGATTTTGAGTAAAAAAATGACATCATCGTCATTATCACTGAGTGCCTTGAGATATGTGAAACACTTTATTTATAGATATAGATAGAGGTAGATATGTATATACATATATATATATATATATATACATAAAGTTCCATTTTATTTTTCATGAGTAAGATTAAAGGATAAATTAGAGTGGAAGGTGGGTGGAAGTAGGAAGAATTTTAAAGAGACCCTCAAAATAGTACAGGGTTGTGACACTCAGAGCCTCTCCCAGGACAGTTGTCATAGGGGTAATACATTAGTTTATCTGTATCCTGATGATGGGAGCTTGGAACCTAGGACAGGTTGGTTTGGAAACAAAGCAGGATCAAGTCATTGCATCATCGATGTAGAGATAGAAGGGACTTTCAAGGTCATCTGCACCAGTTCCTTCATTTTACAGATGAGGAAACCAGGCCCAGAGAAATTAAGGGATTTGATTTAGATAACACAGGTAGCATGTGGTAGAACCTCCTTGATATAAAAACCATAAAAGGAGATTGGGTAAGAATTAAAGGCCACTCATTTTTAAAGAACTTTGTAAATGTCTTCAGAACATAGTTATGGGATTTATATCACATTCCTTATACCTTCCCTCTCCTGTGTCCATTTTGGAGAAAAGTACTGCATTTATCTTTGGGAGACAGTAATGTAGAAATTGTAACAGAATAGACTTTCCCTTGAGGATCAAAATATTTGTGTTAAATGAAATGAGAAATCTACTAAGTGGCCGTTGGAATACCCTAGGGAAGGATATTTTGTAATTTTGAAAAATTCCTACTGAAATTCCTCTCTTGCCAAGAAGAGAAGAATCATTTCCATTAAAATTACTCTGTCTGAATTACTCTTTGCCCCATGGGAGTGTAAAACATTACAGCTTTTACGCTCAGTAATTTAGGATGGGAGATACCTTATTTGGGAAGTATCGGAGGTTAGCACACAAAAATGCTGAGTATGAAATATTTCCTCCATAAAAGTCTCATTCTGAAAGTTTGGAACTTAAAGTTACAGTTTAGACTGTACTAGATTCCAGTAACCACAGTTAATTTTCATCTGAGGCAGCCCCAAACTTGCCCCTGAGGCTGCTGGGAAAAACTAACCAAGCCATCAGAATTCTATTTTTTCTGGTAGAGTTAAGTGACTGTCCCAAGATGAGACACTGGTGTCCTTTCAAAAAATTGCTGTTATATATTCATTTCCTAAAGCCAATTAGAGGCCCAGGGCTTCTCAAAGAATGGAGGGAGTAAATAAATCTTCATTTTCTTTGCCATATTGGAATAAAAGACCTATTGGTTACCACAGAAAGATAACAAGCCTCATCTTGTGTGTCCACACGCAGTTAATTTCTTGGATGGTTAATATCCTGATTTACTTTTTTTCTTTTTCTTTTTTTTTTTAACTCTGAGTCACCCTCTCTCAGTGAGGCGAGAAAAATAAGGACTTCTCCCAGGTATCATGCCACCACAAATGTGCACAGGAGTCAAGTTTTTATCTGTCCCCTGGGCCTCTATCCTTCTTAGGCAATCTGGTGGTCCTGCCCCCAGCTCCACCCCTACGCTAGACGGTTTGCCATATTTGGATCATAGAATAGAAATTCAACCATCTTAGCCCATCAAAGTTCAGAATTCCTAACCTCAAGAGAGTCATCATTTCATTTTCCCTGGGAGCTAGAATTAGGGACATAAATTACCACAACCAATATGATTGATTTTCATAGGAATTGTGGGAGTCAAGGTCTTCTGACACTCTATCCTCTATGGTCTTGGGTGAGTAAAATCTAAGTTCTTTGAACTGAGAGTCTCATTGTTTTTCTGTCTTTGTATTCACAGTAATTAGTACCATGGTTGGCACGCAGCAGGCTCTATTATTACAACATCATTATCAATGGCAACAATCAAAATTATAATAATTAGCATTCATGAATCATTTTAAGGTTTTTAAGGTACTGTTCAGTCATTTCAGTCATTTCTAACTCATCGTGACCATGTTTGGGTTTTCTTGGCAAAGATCATGGAGTGGTTTGTCATTTCCTTCTCCAGTTCATTTTAAAGATGAGGAAACTGAGGCAAACAGGGATAAGTGACTTTCCCAGGGTCACACAGTTAGTGTCTGAGGCTAGATTTGAACTCAGGAACATAAATCTTTCTGACTCCACAGTCGGTAGTCTAACCACTTCCCCACCTAGTTGCCTCACTTTCTTCTAGATGACACAGAAAGAAGAACAGGTAAGTAAATATAAAAACAATTATTGGGGAACAATCAAGTGTTCCCCTGTGCAGTTGGCACCTGACCTGAGCCTCAAAGTAAGCTGGGAATCCTAAGAGAGACAGATGAGGAAAGGATTACTTACAACAAAGCGCTTCCCTTACAACAATCCTGTGGGATAGGGGAGTTCAAGTGTTGATATCCCATTTTACAGATGAAGAAACAGAGGCTCAGAGGGAGATTGAGATTTGCTCTGGATCACACAGCCTGTACTGGGGTTCAAACTCAAGTCTTCCTGTAGTGCCAAGGTCAGTGTTCTTTCCACTAAGTAAGTACCTTTCACATAAACTCATATCCAAACATCAGCCTTTCCTAATTCTCACCTTAAGAAAGGTAAGCTGCTGCATGAATAGAAAATCCCAAAGGAGTAGATGGACCAGTGATCCTTCAGGCTTAGTTAAGCCTAAGCCTAGACCCATCAGTATCAGGCTGTGAGCATTCCAGCCCCAGGGATCAAACGCTCTTTATTTAATGCCTTTTTAAAAAAATATATATTTTATTTGTTTTCAGTTTTCTACAATCACTTCCATAAGTCTTAGATTTTCTCTTCCTCCCTCCACACTCCCTCCCTGAGACAGCATTCAATCTTATATGGGTTGTACACAGATATTCTTATTAACCACATTTTCACATTAGTCATGTTGCATAGAAGAATTAAAATGAATGGGAGAAACCATGAGAAAAACTCAAACAAAACAAAACATACCACAAGAGAAAATAGTCTGCTTCATTCTGCATTCCAATTCCATAGTTCTTTCCCTGATGCAGATGACATTTTGCCTCAAGAGTCTTTTGGGAATGGTTTAGGTGACCAAACGCTCAAAGGAATAAGACAACAAAGTTCTAGGGCTTACTGTCCACTAGCACCAAGGTACTAGGACAGAACCTTCAGAAAGCCCTTCAGAGAAAGACATGCAGGCATAGACATGGATATTTCAATTGTGCTTTAAGGTTTGTTAAAGCTTTCCTCACAACAACCCTTTGATATGAATAGTGAAGAGCTATTGTCCTCAATTTACAGAAGGGGAAACTGAGGCTCAGGGAGGCAAAATTACTTGCTGGAGCCACACAACTAGTAAGGAAAGATTCAAACCCAGGTCTACTGTAGGGAACAGTATGATGGCACAAAGTCAAACTGATGAACAGCCCAGTAGCCCTGAGGACATGAATTACTCTTCCATATGTATAGCCCTTCCACACAGCTGTCCCCCTCCACACAGGTCCCCTCTGTGTTCACCATTTCCACTGATAACATGTAGATTAGGGAGAGAGAACATTCTAGGCTTATGGGGAAAATGTTCTAGTATTAATTTTTTTTTAACTTTTTCATTAAATGCCTTTGCTTTTAACTAAATATGTCCTCTGATTAATTACTAGAAGTTACTACATCAATGGGGATTCACAAGCCATTTATGCATCTACTTTGAGTAGAAGCAGACCTATAGAATACCTTGAACCTAGTGTATAGTTTTGTTTTTTTTCTGGGAGATGCATGTGTAAATGAGATTCCCTCAAGGATCTACATACACAACGATATTTAGATTTGTTACTAATTCAGGGAGATGCAACTCAAGAAATCTCTCATCTAAAGAAAGTTCCTTAGAGGTAGTCTAGTCCAAAACCTTTATCTTCTAGATAATGGAACTTGCATTCCTTGATGTCCCCAGTCCTTTACACAACGTCTGGCACATAGTAAGTGATCAATGAGACTCAGAGTCAGAGCTTAATGGACTTGTCCAAGGTAAGAGCTGAGACTTGGACTTAGGGTCTCTGGCATCATCAAGAGAGCCCAAGCTTTCAAGGCAGAGGGCTTAGCTCTTCTCTAAGAGATTTGATTCCAAATCCCATGATCTCATGATGTTCTTACCTAGACTTAAATCCTGGCTAGGCTACTTACTACTCAGGCGATCTTGAGTAAGTCACTTCTCTTCTCAGTGATTCTTTTCTCTCATCTATTGAATGAAGAAATTGGATTTGATGAGCAGATAGTGAAAAAAAATAGACACCCCCAGTTTATAGATGAAGAACCTAGAAGAGATGGTGACTTCTCCATGATCACATAGCAAGTAAGTGTTAGAGTTAGGATTCAAACCCATATCTCATGGTTATGGTATGAGACAGTGGAAAAAACATTGCCTTTGAAGTCAGGGGTCCTGGGTTCAAATCCCACTTGGGCTGCCCTTTACCTTATGATTCCACTTAATCTCAGTTCATCTCTTAACAGGGGGAGCAGGGAGACAAGATGGCCTCCAGGATCTGGGGTATCACCACAATGCATAGGATCAGAATTATATAATGAGTGATAGGACCCACCCTTAAAAATCATCTATCTCTGAGCAGGGGAAATCAGGGTCTTTTAGAGGGATGATGGATGCTACTGGAAAAGAATTGTATGTCCCCTGCTCTGTGACCATGGGCAAGTTGTTCACCCTCTCTGAGGTACTTTCAACTGGGGATGATAATGTTGTTTTATGTCATGGGATTATTGGGGAGAATAAGCAACAAAATAATTACAAAGCAATCAGCCTCTGAAAGGCACTGCAGAAGTAATTAAAATTAACGATGTAGGCTGCTGGCAGGTGTGGCGCCAAGGCTGGGGGTTTCACCAAGTCCTTTCAAGTGCTGGGTTTGTTTTATGACTCTGCTTCAATCTGTTGAATTGGATTATTTAAATGAAATACATTTAATAAGTTCCCCTGGGCCTCAGTTGAGATTTCTTTATGGTTATTTGACTTTTCTCTGTATTAGACTTAACACCTGGGTAATGCTAAGTGCCATAGTTACCCTGAATTACAGGAGACTAAATAAATATTTGAAAAAATGGGAGTGCTCTTTTATTAAACTTGCTGCAAATGAAAAGACTGATTATTTCTGCCCTGACCCAGTATACCTTCTTGCCTAATTGTGCCTGCCCAGCAGTAGATTGAGTTTTTATAATACCAGACACTTTTTAAATGGACAATTTTCAAATGTGGTCATTTCCATTTTCCTCTTCTTTAGCTTTCTACAAATTCCTTTTCCTTTCATTTTAATCCAAGTTTGTTAGTTTAGAAGGAGTCTAATGGATTGGGTCAATAGGGAGAAACACTCCTGCCTGCTTTCTACCTTCACTCAAACAAATAAAGGCTGAAAAGAACTTTTCAGAACGTAGCAAGAGTAATCATGGTGTAAATCTAGGCTTTCAGCAGAACAATGCTGGCACTAAAGGGGAATTATTGGGAGAGTGGATGTCCAAACAAACCTGAGAGGGAGCCTAGAGCTTGGTAAGGACAGAGAAAAAAAGAAAGGAAACTTTTAGAGAGGGAAGAGGAATCATCAAGAATCCATCCAGATGGAAAGACTATCGGGAATGGTCATAAGTGAAAGTTTCAGAATAGGGGTGGAGGCTGAGGAAAAGTGCTGCTCAAGGGAGCTGATGCTCATTGATCTATCAGAAGAAAACTAGTTCAGAAAATTGTAAGTGGAAATCTAGAGGTGTCAGAATGCCTTGGCATTTTGAAAGATTACTTGGACTGATGAAAAGCAAGGTTTAGTGAAAAGAGCTCTGGATTTGCAGTAAGAATTTCATTCTGAATCCAGGTTTTGTTACTAGCTATGTGACTCAGTCTCCACATATGTAAAATAAGGGGACTGGAGCACTAATAGCAGGAGGAACCAGAAAAAGTCTTCTGTAGTAGGTGAAACTTGAGCTGAGTCTTAAAGAAAGCCATGAATTATAAGAGGTGAAAATAAAAAGGGAGAGCCCTCCAGGCATGAGTGATAACCCATGCAAAAGCATAGAGGTGGGAGATGGAACATCATGGGTGAGCAATATAAAGCAGTCTAGTCTTGTTAAACTGCCCTGGGTCAAAGGGACTAATATGCCCTCACAAATAACCCTATGAGGTAAAAGTGCTGTCTTCTTATTGCCATTTTACAGATGAGAAAACTGAGGTTCAGAGAAGTGAGTTTTCTGTGATCACAAAGCTAGTTCATGACTATCATAAGAAGGAGCCAAACGCAGGTTGTTCCCACATTTTTTTCCATCGCACCATAGGGGAATCCATGGAACAGACAGAGAGCCTTCAAGAAAGCCAAAATGATCCCCAAGACTAGGGTTAAAAGAAAGATGTGATGACATGAATGTGAATGGAGTCATTAAGAACCAGACTTACATGCTGTAAGTTGAGTAATGAGACTACCCACCTTTTATTTACCTGCCTGGATTGAATTTGTACCCTTAAGATTCCTTACCCTCTAGAAAGTTTGTTCATTCATTCATAAGCATTTATTACCTGGGGGCGTGGGGTTGGCGGGGTGTTGCAGAGCCAAGATGGTGGAGTAGAAAGATGCATATCCTCTAACTCTTCCACCACAGCCCATCAAACACCTGTAAAGAATGACTCTCAACAAATTCTAGAGCAGCAGAAGCCACAGAATGACAGAGTGGAGGAGACCTCCAGCCTAGGGTGACCTGGAAGGCTGACAGGAAAGGTCTGTTGCACCAGACATGGAAAGGAACCCAGCCCAGCAGTACAGGGAGGAGCAGGGCTGGAGCAGGCCTCAGGAGTGGAATTCCCAGTGGCAACAGCAGCAGTTCGCAGATGCCTAAACCCACAGGCACCAAAGGTCAGTGAGAGGACTTTTTCAGCTGGAAGGGAGTAGGGTCCCCCACATAGCTCCGACCCCAGGTGGTGGCAGCAGAGGCTTGAGAGGGCAGCAGTGGCTCCCACAGCAAGAAGCAGCTCACATTCATTGTTGGAGGCCTCATCATAAAGCCCCTGGGGGAACTGAGCAACTGATCTGAACCTCAGCCCTGAGTGCTGGCATGGCAGAACTGGAAGTGAGGCTGCTATGTAGAGGAAATTCTACTATTCACAGATTCTGGGCACAAAAGTTTCTGGTTGCTCCCAGATCAGTGTGCAGGCTTGAGTATGCCACCTTGGAGGAACTGAGATCTTACAGGTCCCCAAAGTATGCCCTAATCTTGAAAAAGAACCCAAAAGTCAAGTAACTAGTTGGGAAAATGCCTAAAAAAGGAGAAAAAAATAAGATTGTAGAAGGTTACTTTCTTGGTGAACAGATATCTTCTCCTATACTTTCAGATGAGAAAGAACAATGTTTACCACCAGGGAAAGACATAAAAGTCAAGGATTCTGTATCCCAAACATCCAAAATAAATATTCAGTGGTCTCAGGCCATGGAAGAGCTCAAAAAGGATTTTGAAAATCAAGTAAGACAGGTGGAGGAAAAATTGGGAAGAGAAATGAGAGAGATGCAAGAAAATCATGAAAAGTGAGTCAACATCTTGCTAAAGAAGACACAAAAAAATGCTGAAGAAAATAACACCTTGAAAAATAGGCTAACTCAATTGGCAAAAGAGGTTCAAAAAGCCAGTGAGGAGAAAAATACTTTTAAAAGCAGAATTAGCCAAATGGAAAAGGAGGTTCAAAAGCTCACTGAAGAAAATAGTTCTTTAAAAATCAGAATGGAACAGATGGAGGCTAATGACTTTATGAGGAACTAAAAAATCACAAAACAAAACCAAAAGAATGAAAATGTAAGATAATGTGAAATACCTCATTAGAAAAACAACTGACCTGTAAAATACATCCAGGAGAGAAAATTTACAAATTATGGGACTACCTGAAAGGCATGATAAAAAAAAGAGCCTACACATCATCTTTTCATGAAATTATCAAGGAAAACTACCCTGATATTCTAGAACCAGAAGACAAAATAAATATTGAAAGAATTCACTGATCATCTCCTCAAAGCAATCCAAAAAGAAAAACTCCTAGGAACACTGTAGCCAAATTCCAGAGTTACCAGGTCAAGGAGAAAATATTGCAAGCAACTAGAAAGAAACAATTTGAGTATTATGGAAGTACAATCAGGAGAACACAAGATGTAGCATCTTCTACATTTAGGGATCAAAGTGTGTGAAATATGATATTCCAGAAGTCAAAAGAACTAGGATTAAAACCAAGAATCACCTATGCAGCAAAACTGAGTGTAATATTTCAGGAGGAAAATGATCTTTCAATGAAAAAGAGGACTTTCAAGCATTCTTGATGGCAAGACCAGAGCTGAAAAGAAAATTTGACTTTCAAACACAAGAATCAAGAGAAGCATGGAAAGGTAAAGAGGAAAGAGAAATCATAAGGGACTTACTAAAGTTGAACTGTTTACATTCCTACATAGAAAGATAATATTTGTAACTCTTGAAACTTATCTCAGTGTTTGGGTAGTTGGTGAGATTACACACACATGGGAGGAGGAGCCAAGATGGCAGAGTAGAAAGATTCACATATGCTAGCTCCAAACCCACAGCCCATAAATTTCCTGTAAAAAGAACTCCCAACAAATTCTGGAGCAGTGGAAGCTGCACAACAACGGAGTGGAGGAGATTTCCATTCCAGAGAGCCCTGAAAAACTGGCACCAAAGGTCCATCGCGCACCGAGCCCGGGGCAAGCCCAGCCGTGCCTTGGCTACACAGCCCCAGAGGAGCAGATTTGAGCAGGCTTCAGGGATGGAACCTCTGGTGCCCACAAAAATCCCTCCACCCACAGGCACTACAGGTCAGTGAGAGAGAGAGACTTCTGGGCTGGCTGAGAGGGAAGCGGGGTGTCTCCATAACTCAGGCCCCCTCGGGAGGCAGCAGTAGAGGCAGCGGCGGAGGCAGTGGCAGAGGCAGTGGCGGCCAGGAGCTCCCGGAGCAGAAAGGACCTCAGATCCATTACTGAAGATCTCTGCATAAACCCCCTGAGGGAACTGAGCCTGGGAGGTGGCCCTGCCCCCACCTGAGCACCAGAACTTAAGCTCATATTAAATAGCAGCCCCGCCCACCTCTGAAAGCCCTGAGGCTGGGGAGCAGCATTTGAATCTCAGACCCCAAGCACTAGCTGAGCAGATCTAGGCGAGGGTGGAGAGGAATCTCAGAAGAGATTACGTACACACACATACAGACACACACACACACACACACACACACACACCTATACCTATACCTATGCCTATACCTATACCTATACATACATACATACATACATATACACACATATAAAGAGAGAATAGAAGAAATGGGGGGGCAGGATAGGATGGAAGGAAATATAGTTAGTCTTACACAACATGTCTATTTTGGAAGTCATTTGCAAAACTACACATATATAGCCTATATTGAATTTCTTGGCTTCTCAGTGGGGATGAGTGGGGAGGGAGGAAGGAAGACAAAACTTGGAACTCAAAATTTTGTGGAAATGAATGTTGAAAACTTAAAATAAATAAACTAATGATTAAAAAAAGAATTTATTAGCTGCCCACTATATGTGAAGGAATGGACAATTCTTTTTGTACCCCAGAAAGAGTTAGCTGACTGAATGCTGTGTGTGTGTGTGTGTGTGTATATGTGTGTGTATGTGTGTGTGTGTATGTATACATATATATATATATATATATATATATATGTATGGAGAGAGAAAGAGAGAGAGAGAGAGAGAGCACACAGGGGCAGTTGAATAGGAAGGGATGATATCTAAAAAAATAAAATTAAGGGGTTAGAGAGGAATATATTGGGAGGAGAAAGGGAGAAATGGAATAGGGCAAATTACCTCCCATAAAAGAGGCAAACAAAAGCCTTTTCAATGCAAGATAAAAGGCGGGAGATGAGAGGGAAAAAGTGAAGCTTAGTCTCATCACATTTGACTCAAGTAAAGAATAACATGCACACTCAATTTGGTATGAAAACTCATCTTACAATACAGGAAAGTAGGGGAGAAAGAGATAAGCGGAGGGGGGCGCAAATGGGAGGAGGGAGCAATTAAAAGTAAACACTGTTGGGGAGGGATAAGGTCAAAGGAGAGAATAGAAGAAATGGGGGGCAGGATAGGATGGAGGGAAATATAGTTAGTCTTACACAACATATGTATTTTGGAAGTCATCTGCAAAACTACACATATATAGCCTATATAGAATTTCTTGGGGGATGAGTGGGAAGGGAGGAAGGAAGAGAAGTTGGAACTCAAAGTTTTAGGAACAAATGTTGAGTATTGTTCCTGCATACAACTGAGAAATAAGAAATACAGGTAATGGTGTATAGAAATTTATCTTGCCCTACAGGACAAAAGAGAAGATGGGGATAAGGGAAGGGAGGGCAGACTGGTAGAAGGGGTAATCAGAATGCTTGACATTTGGGGGTGGGGGAGAGGAGAGATGAGGAGAAAATTTGGAATTCAAAATTTTGTGGAAATGAATGTTGGAAACTTAAAATAAGCAAATTAACTAATGATTAAAAAACAGAATTTATTAGCTGCCCACTATATGTGAAGGAATGGACAATACTTTTTGTACCCCAGAAAGAGTTAGCTGACCGAATGCTATTCTGAAGACAGCATAAAGTGGAAGTCTTAGATAGAAATAAAGGAGAAAAATCATGGCCCTAATGTTTCCTCTGGGGGAATCAGAAGATTGGGGAAAGTTAGATAAGATTCTTGACTAATATTTGTCATATTCATCCAGTAAATCATGAGAATTTAACAATCTTCCCTTCATGAATAGCCATTGACCATGTCAGATGGCTTAATCTCTCTGTAGCCCATGTTCTTCTGTCTCCCACAAAGCACTCCAGTTTCCTGCCTTTGATTTCTAGGTTTCTCATTAGTGTAGCATGGAATCAGACATACCTCTGAACTCTCAGCCATCTTCCCACTGGACCATCACTTGCATTCCAACTACAAACTACCCCCTTCATATTGGAGCTCTGGAAACAGTAACTATATCAACATTACCAAATCACTCCTCCCTGGCTGCCATTCTCCCATGTGTACTCTCTTCTGCTTTTGAAAAGTACTCTCCTCAAGCTCAGGAACTTTTGTCATGACTGTATTTGTGGTTCCAGAACTTAGCACAGTGCCTAGGCCACAAAGAATTCCTAAGAAATCATTTCCCACTGCTCTTCAATGGGGAGGGGAGAGTCAAACTGATCGCCAAGGTCCCTTCCAGCTCTGAAATCCTATAATTATCTGATTAATATGGATACCTGATGATCGAATGGTTTATGAGATAAATAAGGAAAAAGCCCAGAGCATAGATGTGGGTAAGTATAAATGTATGTATGTATACATATATGTATGTGTATATCTGTGTGTATATCTATATATCCATATGTATGCATATCTATACATATACTATATATATATATATTACTTTAAAATTTGGAAAGCAGTTTATAAATATTGTCTCATTTTATCTTCACAACAACCCTGGAAGATAGGTGTAACTATTGTCACTGAAGTTCAGTGTTCTTTCCACTGAGTCACACCGTCTAGATGAGTAGCCAAGCATCATAGGATGCGTGGCACCAGAACTGGAGTCAGGAAGACCTGAGTTCAAATCCAATCTCACACATTCACTAGCTTTGTAATGCTGAGCAAGTCACTTAACCTCTGTCTGCCTCAGTTTCCTCAGCTGTCAAATGGGGATGACAATAAAACCTACCTTCTAAGGTTATTGCAAGGATCAAATGAAATAACTTCAAGACCCTGCACCTAGTAAGCAGTATAAAAAGTTTAGTTAATATTATTAACTGTAAAATGGGAGATGATAATATCACCTACCTCACAGGGGTATAATGACCAGATGAGATAATATGCATAAGGCATTTGGCAAACTATGAAGAACTATGGAAATGACCATCATTTTTATTATTGTCAGATATTGCCAAAGACCATACTGGAAATGTAAGTCTGATTTTTATGAGATCTCAGTGTTTTGAAATAGTTCAACTTAAACAATTAGATTCCAGAGAGTGAAACTTCCAGACCTGCCTGATCTAACCCAGACCTGAAGAACAATCCCTTCCACTGCACCTTCCCGGTGTGGTCTCCAGTCTTTGCTTGGCCACCTCCAGTGAAGGTTAACATGACCTCCCAAGGCATGCTGTTCCCACACTGCTTTTGGAAATAGTTCTAATGGTAGCAAGTTTCTCCTGACATCAGGCATGATGAAATCAGCTTTGTATTTTTCATTACAACCCACACCTTTTTTTTCCTCCCTCAAGATATTACCATACAGACCCCAAAAGTAAAGCCTATGCGTGTTTCCAAGAAACGCAGAAGCATCCTTCACTTTCCTTTGGTTCAGCCCCTCTATTTTTATTTTCGAATCCTGTTCTCCCTCCAAAACCATCAATACATCAATATGTATCCCTATTTTCTTAAGCAACCATTCTTTCTGTACAAGTAGACGTAATAATGGAAACAATCTTTTGTCTGGAAAGCAGCTAAAGGAGTCGCTTTTGAAGGACACATTGACAATATCCAATCTGATTGCCTTTGTCAACAAGGCTCTTGAGCAGCCAGTGAATCTTGTGGAGCCAATAGCACCATCTTTGGCAATGGGCCATGCCAGAGGTTGCTCTCATGACTGTCTTGATTGGGCGAGGGCTGGGGGAGGGTTGCTAGATGACTTCTAAGTGAGAAAAGTCTTTGGAGCAGACTCTTTCCAAGGTCTTTTGTGAAGTGACTCAGTGGCTCCCTATTTCCTTCATAAAATACCAACTTCTCCCTTTGTTATTTCAAATCCTTTATAATATTGTGCCAGTCTCCCTTTCTGGGCTCACTGTACATTACTCCCCCTCACACATTCTATGTTCCAGACAATCTGGTCTTTCTGTTCTGTTCGTGTAACATTCCATCTCCTATCTCGGTGCCTTTGGATAATTTGTATTCATACCTCCAATGCTTTCCCTTCTCAGATCCTATCAAAGTCCAATCTAAGCATTGGTTCCTACACCTTGGAGTCCCAGATTTCCTGTCCTTAAAAAAAATGTTTTGTGTTTACTCTCTCTGTCTTTCTCTCTCTCTCTCTCTCTCTCTCTCTCTCTCTCTCTCTCTCTCTCTCTCTCTCTCTCTCTCTTACTTTTATATGTATGTATATTTCCCCTCCCCCACTAGAATATTAGTTCCTTGAGGGCAGAGTCTGTTTTTCATTTGCCTTTATAGCCCATATGACAGGGCAGGTAGTTGGTGTGTTCAGGAAGACTCATCATCCTGAGTTCAAATCTGGTCTCAGACATTTACTGGGTGGGTGACCCTAGGCAAGTCACTTCACCCTGTTTGTCTCAGTTTCCTTGTCTGTAAAATTAGCTGGAGAAGGGAATGGCAACCACTCCAGTATCTTTACCAAGAAAACTCTAAATGGGGTCATGAAGAGTCAAACACAACTGATAAAACTGAACAACACCTCATATGATCTACTCCTAGGTCATAGTAGGTACTTAATAAATGCTTAGGAAATAAATCTAAGGACATCTGGGCCTTGCTATCTGCTTTACTGATGAATGCTTAGTCTTTTCATCTTTTTTTTGCTACATATTATCTTCTACAATTATACTGTGAGTTCCTTTGGAGGGAAAGGGAGACTCTCCATTATTCTTTTTGTATTTCCATGTTTAGCACATAGTAAGGGTTTCATAAATACTTTTTCACTCATGCTTTAGTGAATTGGATCAGTCATTGACCATTTCACTACGGAGTTCATGTGAACCTAAGACAGCTTGGAAGTCAGTAAAAGTCACAAAGAGAGCAAGAAATGGCACTGAAGGGATGATGAGAGAGCCCAGAACCTTAGAGCTGGAAGCACCAGCCAAGCAAAGTCCCTTAGAGAGCATCATCCTCTTCCGGTCTCACTTGGAGATGTCCTTTGAGGAACGGAACATTCCTAAGACAGCCTCTGCCACCCTGAGGACAGGGGCCATTTTTTTTCCCTTTATATCCTCTGTCCTTAGCATAATGTAAGTGTTCAGTAAATCCTTGTTGATTGACTGGCTTACTGACATACTCCAACTTTCTAGGCAGAGGTTCTTAACCTAGAGTATCTGTGAATGTGTTTTTATTATTTCAATAACTACATTTCATACAATTGATTTCTTTTGTTAGGCATTTAAGAAGGCGCTGTAGGCTTAACAGACTGCCAAAGGCATCCATGGCACAAAACGAGGCCCAAAATCTCTACTTCTAGTAAAAAGAAACCTCACAGATAAAAGAAAATCCCTGGGTTTTGAGTCATTCAAAAGCTTAGATGAAAATCACAAGCCTTCAGCTGGCTACCTGTCATCTTGGATGAGCTGTGCAATCTCTCTGGACCCCAGTTTCTTCATTATAAAATGATGGGATTGACTTAGATCATTTCTAAAGTCCCTTTCAGAACTTGATTTTATGATCCTAGCACAATCACTGGTAGTGATATCTCTGAATACAAATAATATTCCATACACATTCTTCCCTTTAGTTTATTCCTTCCTTGTTCTCAGTGGAAATCAATTAATTCTCACTGCCCATAAGCACCTCTTATAAACCACTGTGAAAGGATGCGTCTTGGCCTTCAATTCTTATGGCAATTTTAGGAAATGGAACATCAAGCAATTCTAAAATAATTAAGTTTCCCTGTTTAAGACAGTCTTCTATACAAGGTAAAAAATCATCCTAGATCTTTTTATGTAGATCTCTCTCTTAAGATTGGAAGCTACTAGAGGACAGGGATTATCTTTCTTTTTATTAGCTGTATCCACAGCACTTAGCATAGTGCATGGCACATAGATAATTAATAAATTTTGCTTGGATTGTACTAGATCAGGGGTAGGAAACCTGCAGCCTCAAGAAGGGCCATATGTGGCCCTCGAGGTTCTTGAGTGTGGTCTTTGATTCACTCCAAACTTTACTGCACTCGAGGACCTTGAGGGCCACATGTGGGTTCCAGGGCACAGGTTTCCCACCCCTGATCTAGATGATACTGGCTAGACACCCGAGTTGACTACTTCCTTTTCTCTTGATCACCTTTCAGGGTCTAAAGGTCTATTACTTCACTAAATCCTGGCTACATTAAGATAACATTGGTATCACTCACAAAGCCTTGAGCTGAGAGTGATATATTGTTCCAAAACTTGAGAAAGGAGGAAAAAGTATCAGAAAATCTCTCTCTGTCAGACTGAAATGCTATCTGCAAGTAATAGTAATAAAATCAATTTATTATTGTTGCCTCAAGTGCCAAATTTCCATGATTAGTTAATAACTGTGCAGGAAATATCACAACTAAAGCCTTCAGTTCCCCTCCTCTTTTCTTTTCTTTTTTGGTTGAATTCACTAATTATTTAAAGCTTCCAAAAGTATTTATTCATCATAATTCACCCATACTTCCCATGATATGTTGGAAAATAAGCTGAGGCAGGTTCCTAAGAGTTGGTGATGTGGGGCAGTTACTGAAACAAAAATCAGAGGATGTGAGTTCAAATCCTAGTTCTGCTGTATGACCTGGAACAAGTCACTTGGCTTCTTTGGTCCTAGTTTTCTCATCTTTAAAACAAATAGAATAGAAGCTCTCTAAAATTTCTTCCACTTCTATATCCTAAAAGTTGATGATTTATGATAGAGAATAAATACTTAGACTTGGGAAGAGAGAGACGAGGAGTGAAATTCATCTGAAGCGTGGAAAGAGCACAGCAGGAATGGCTGCTCCAGATACCCGCTTTCTGATACTCATCCCAACTTGAACAGGTTATGAAAACTGCTCAGAAGAGAGGATTCCAAGGAATAAGAGTCTCTCCTTAATATAGGCATGAGGTTGGCAGGATAGAGAAAGTCTTAAAAAGGCAGTGTGGTACAATGAGTGGAGCCTAGAATCTGGAGTCAGAAGGCAGCAATCAGTTCATTTCTCTCTTATGACCTTGGGCAAGTCACTTGGTCTCCATTTCCTTAGCTATAAAATGAAGAGTTTGGACGAGAGGATCACTGATCTCCTTCCCAGAACTAAACCTATGATCCTGTCACATAGGCTTGAATCTGGACTCTCCTCTTTACTACATGCATGACATTGGGTGGTAAGAGTAACAACATTTATGTAGCTCTTATTATCTTCCAGGAACTAAGCTAAGCACTTTGTAACTATTATTTTATTCTCACAACAGTCCTGGGATTAAATATTATTATAATCATTGACATTCATTTGGTGTTTTAAAGATTCTTCACAAATATTATCTCATTTAATCCTTACAAGAACCCTTGTGAGCTGGGTAATACTACAATATGAACAGCAACAGTTTCGTTAGTTTCCTTCCCTGGAAAATGAGAGGGTTAGCCTATCTGACCTCTAAGGTCTGTTCCATCTCTAAATCTAGAAATTCTGCATATACCTTCCTTTATTTATACCTTGATCCTTGTTGTAAATAAACCAGATAACTCAAACTTTGAATTTATTATTTTGACAAAATTAGTAGCTAATTAATCTCACAGAATTTGAAATCTAGATTTGAGTTTCTTGTGTTGGATAGTGACACCTACTGGTGAAGCGTCTTCAAGGATCTCACAGTCTGATGGGGAAGATGACATGCAAACATCTCCATACAAACAAGATATTAATTGTAGACAATCTCAGAGGGAAGACACTAGCATGAAAGGACAGTGAGAAAGGCTTCTTGAAACAAAGAAGAAAAACATTTAACAGACTAGACATTCATTTTCAAAAATTAGGAAGCCGACAAATAACATAAAATAAACACAAAAGAGGTGTTAAAATTAATGAAAAACTGGTAAGTTGGAAACTGAAATAAAACTACACAAATGACAAATAGAACTAAAAATTGTTCTTTGAAAAGACAAATAACATTTATAGACCATTCGTTGATCTGATTAAAATAAGGACAGAAAATCAAATCAATGAAATAGCAAATGAGTAAAGTTACATCACAGCAAAACCAGAAGAAATAAAAGAAATAATCAGAACTTATAGTAGTCAGTTTATATGCCAGAAAAACAGAACACAAAAGAAACAAAGGATTACTTTTAAAAATATAAAATTCCCAAATGATTAGAAGAACAGATGGAGAGTTAAAAGAGCCCAGTTTCAGAAAAGGAAATAAAATGTTTTATAAAGTAACTACCAAAGGGAAAAAAATCTCCTGGTCTTGATGAATTCAATCAACATTTAAATAACAATTAATGCTCATACATCACAAATTATTCTTAAAAATTGAAAAAGAAATTAGAATCACCCTCCTCTGACCTTTATTGGACAAATATTGTCCTAATACCTAAACTAGGGAAGAATAAAATATAGTAGAAAAATATAGATAAATATCATTAATATACATTGATTCAAAAATACAAAATCCTGATAAATGGAGTATGGAGATTTATCTAAGAAATCATTCATTAAGTGGAATTTAGACTAGAGCTTCAAGGACAGGAAAATAATCAACATAATTAATAATATTAAAAACCAAAACATGCAGAACAAGTCTTTGGCAAAGTTCAAAACTCATTTAAGCTAAAAATCATAGAGGGGAGACATTTTTAATATCACAAAAATATTTCTGTAAAACCAAAAGCAAGCATCATTTGAAATGAAGATACACTGGATCCTTTTCCAACAAATGCAGAAGTAAAGCAAGGATGACCACTAATTGATATACTTCTGGAAATTCTAGGAGTAGTAATAAGACCAGAAGTGGAAAATAAGGCACGAAGATAGGTAAAAAGAAGATAAAACTATTTGCTGATAGGAAGTCAACAAAGCTACAAACTGAAATAATTAATGGCTTCAGCAAAGTTGAAGGCTATAAAACAAAACTTCAAAAAATAAATTGTATTTGACTGAACTAATAACAAA
Organism: Bettongia penicillata ogilbyi; assembly: GCA_023548195.1. Classification (NCBI taxonomy): domain Eukaryota; kingdom Metazoa; phylum Chordata; class Mammalia; order Diprotodontia; family Potoroidae; genus Bettongia; species Bettongia penicillata. The sequence goes on along the minus strand of JAJHZJ010000433.1, from coordinate 4,215,401 downwards.
GTCCAAGAAGCAATAATAGAAAAGGTAATCTCATTCCATATAAATACTGAATGGATCGATATATCAAAGCACACAAAAGACTTGTATGGATTCAATTACAAAACACTCCTTAAAGAAATAAAGAACAACTTAAACACACAAGAATAGTCAGTGCTCATAGTTAGGTTGTGCCTACACAATGAAAATGATAATGCTACCAAAGCTAATTTACATGTTTAATGCCATACCAGTAAAATTACTAAGGTTATATTTTATAGGACTTGATAAAAAAATAATAAAATTCACTTAGAAAAACCAAAAGATCTAAAATACCAAGGGAAATGGTGAAAAGAGGAAAAGAGGTTGGGATTAAATGTGAATAACACTTCCATACCTCACACACATACATACATACACATACATACATAAATATATGCATTTATACACATATATACACACATACATATATATAATACATATATGCATATTTATGTGATATGTAAATATATTAATGGCCATTCCCCAATACATGAGTGGTCAAAAGATATAAAGAAACAATTCTTATATATTCCTAAATATTGATAGAAATACTTTAGGTGATAGCTAAGAACTAGAAACAACATAGATGATCAACACTTGGGGAAAGTGGGTTATGGTGGGTTATGAACATAGTGGAATACTACTGTACTGTAAGAAATGATGTAGGATGAATTCAGAGAACTGTAGAAAGCTCTACATGAACTGATGCATAGTAAAGAAAGCAGAGTCAAAGAAACCCCCACAATATGCAACAATGTAAATAGAAAGAGCAGTCATAAACCAAAAAATAAAATGACTGTAGCAAAATTAAAAAGATCAAACAAGATTCAGATGAAGAGCTAGGAGAAAACACCCCTCAGTTCCCCTTTGTGGAGGTGGGAGGTCCACAGAGGTTGTACATTTCAAATGTTTTCGATGTATTGATTGGATTTGCCTTAAAAAATACCATTTTCTTTATGTGTTGGCTCTCTAGGAGGATAATATAAAAAAGACATAAGTGGAACCTTATATTTTTTAAAAATAAGAAAGTCTTCTTTCAAAAGGTGAGACTTGAGCTGTGACTTAAGAAAGCCAAGCAAGGGGAGGACAAATTCCAAGCACAAAGAAGAAACTGTCAGAAAGAGGCATCAAAATTTTCCCAAATCAAAATCATTTTTATGTGCCAGTCAATAGGAATACTCTTACCTTAATAAACGAAGAATCCATAAAATGACCAATAGGAAGATCATCCATGTATTTCTTGAGGTCCATGGAAAGGAATTCAGAAATGAGGAATAGTACCTTGTATGAAGATACCTTAAAGGCTTACTATGTTAAGGAGAAAGCACCTGAGTGCAGATTCTGAAGAACTTACTGTGAGTCTGGTTCCTAGTAGCTGTTAGCCATATGCCCTTGGGCAAATCACATTTTCACAACCTAGTTTGCCGAACTACTCTAAGCATCAAATGCATTTCAACTGTAGGGATACCTTTAAAGCACTCTTTAAAGGTAAGCCCTCAGTGTTACTGTGAACATTAAAAGAAGCTGCGTAGATTTAACTGAAACTCTTTTAATATGTACTCATTGAAAAGTAACTTCTGAGTCAACACATTACTGGAGAAGTAGAATCATAGCAATATTTAAATCCAGAGAATTGAAATATAGATAGTGGGAATGAATATGAAAGATCAGCTACCTCAACTTCCTCTTTTTCCAGATGTAGAGATTGAGGCCCCCAAAGGGGAAATGACATGTGTAGGATAGTTCACAAAGTAAATGATAGAGGCAGAGTACATACATAGAATCATGAAAGGCAGTGGGATTTGGAGCATCAAGCTTCTAAATTGGAGTTCAGAAAATCCAGGTTCAAGCTCTGCCTCAGGCTTTACTAGTTTACGTGACCTCAGGTAAACCAATCTGGAGCTCAAGTTTTCTCATCTGTAAAATGGGAGAGTTGGGCCTGATAACTTCTAAGGTCCCTTCTGGCTTTAAATACATGATTCTGTAGATCTAAAGTTGGAAAGGATCTCAGAAGCCATCTAGTCCATTCCCCTAATTTTATAGATGAGGAAGCTGAGGCCCAGAGAAGTGAATTACCTTGATTATGTCACAGAGGTGACAGATAATATTCAGGTACACTGAACAGATGCTTCCCCTATTTCATTACATTATAAATAAAACTAAAAGATGAAAGGAAATTGTAGTAACAGGGCAGACCAAAACAATCTTGGATGCTATGCCTCTCAATGCAGCCTAAGATCACATTAGCTTCCTGGGCTGCTGTATTCACATTGGCCCACAGGGAAAGCGATTGAATCTGGGATATCACTGACAGAGTACAAATCCCAGAGGAGGAATCTCCTTCCACCAAAACAGGTAGGCACCTTCTCTTCTTCTTATAGTCTTAGCAAGTTGCCTGAAACACTGGCAGGTTAAATGACTTAAAGGTTTTAATCATGTCAGACTCTTCCTGACCCCATATGGGATTTTCTTGGCAAAAATTCTGGAGTGGCTTGCCATTTCCTTCTCCAGTGGATTAGGCAAACAGAGGTTAAGTGACTTGCCTAGGGTCACACAGTCAGTGAGTATCTGAGGTCAGATTTGAACTCAGGTCTGGGCATAGCACTGTATCTACCCTACTACCTAGCTGCCTCCAATTGACTTAACCTGAGGTCAAATAGCCAGTAGACATCAGAGACAGGGCTTAAATCTAGGCATTCTTGACTCTGAAGCCAGTTTTCTATCTACTATACTGCTCTGTTGACCCATATTGACTCTGAGTCAATAGTGTTACATGTGCTATTCCTGTCCTTTTAGATGTTTTTCTTGAGTGATGTTTTCAGTTTTGACAACATTCTGTGTCTTCCCATTCTCTTCTTGAGAGGAATGTTCACAGTGACCAGGCAAGATGCTTTTCTCGCAGGTACGTATGGTCTTTGTTTTTTATTGTGGTTCCTGAATTATGATTTCCAGCCCTTTTAGGTTGGAGTTGATTTTCATCTGAGGCATATCATCAAACTCTTTATGACGATATTCTCTTACATCCATATACCATGATTTCTTCAGTTATTTCTCATTTGATTGGATCTCTTTAATTTCTAATTCTTGCTACAAAAAAGGGATGTTACAAATATTTTTTGTATATATAGGACCTTTTCCTCCTTCATTGATATATTTGGAGTGTAGGCTTAGAAGTGGTATTCGTGGCTCAAAGTGGGCATAAATCCAAATGATTGCCAGAATGGTCAGACTAATTCATAATCTCACCAACAGCGTACTGGTGGGGCATTTTCCCACAATCCCACCAACATTTGCCATTTTTCCTTTTTTTGTCAACTTTGCCAACATGATGAATATGAGAGAAAAACTCAGAGTTGCTTTAATTTTAATTTCTCTAATTATTACTGATTTGGGGGCATTTTATGTGGCTATTGACAGCTCAGATTTCTTCCCTTAAGAATTGGTTTCTTTCCCTAGCTAAGTATTTCTTTTTAAATCTTATCTGCATTGGATTTGTTTGTGCAGACACCTTTCAGTTCCATGTATTTCCCTCCCTCCTATTCTCCTAACTTTTCTTCCCTTTGCTCCCTGACTACTGTTTACTTAGAAGATGATGGAAGTGGAATATGAATGTGTGAAGGACCAATGCTCTATGTTGATGTGAACACTTTCCAGTACCCTGCCCTATCTCTCTTTGCAACACCCAGGCTCCAAATACTGGTTCTTACTCTTTCTATGCTTTCAGATTCCTCTTCGCAATTCCTTCTCTGAACATAGAGATTATTTAAATCCTTCCCTAAAGCTTCCCTCTCTATTGCCCTCTACTTTTCTTTCTCTTTTTTTTCATGCTGTTTCCCTATAGAATGTTTTGTGACGATATGTGTGTTCTACTATCCTTTGACCAGTTCAGATGAAAGTAATATTCAAGTAATATCAGTGCTTCCACCCTTTCCTTATTCATATATGTCTCTACTTGTACCTCTGATTATGTGAAATAACAATTCAAATAAAACTCTCCTTTTTTTCTTCATTTAAGATTAAGCAAAAATTAATATATTTTATATGACTCCCTCTATGATCCCTGTTGGAGTTAGAGTTCTAAGGGGATAATCGTATCATCCAGCACCACTCCATCCCACTTATAGGGAAAACATTTCATTCTTATGCTGTCTATTCTAATTTTTCATTTACCTTTTCATCTTTCCCTTTATTCCTGTTTTTATATTTCAAAAGTTCTATGTAGCTCCAATAATTTCATCAAGAAATCATCAAACATTCATTTCTTCCCTATAGGATAATATTAAGGGTTTTTTTTTCTGACATTCTTAGTTATAAGCCTGCATCTTTTGCCTTTGGGGAGACTGTGTTCCATCCTCTCTCTTTTTTCATAGTAGTAGCTGCTAAAACTTGTTTGTTCCTGATGGTGGGTGGTTCCTTGATGCTTGAACTCTTTCTTTCTGACTACTTTTACTTTTTTAATTTTATGTGAAAGTTCTAGATTTAAACTGTGATATTCCTCAGAGGTTTCATTTTGAGGGTTTTCAGGAAGTGACCAGGGGGCTCTTTCTATTTTTACTTTGCCTTCTGGTTCTAAAAGATGTGGGGAGCTTGTGTCATCATTTCTTGAAATATCATCTTTAAGCTTTTTTTTGGTTATGACTTTCAATTTCTATAATTATTTTTGTATTTTCTCTCTTCGATCTGTTTTCCAAGTCAGCTCTATTAGATACTTCATATTTTCTTCTGTTTTTCAATCTTTTTACTTTAATATTTTTTATTGTCCCACAGGGTCACCAGCTTCTGTTTGATTCATTCTAAGGTGTCTGTTATTTGGGTTATGTTTTATACCTCGTGCTAAGAATGGTTAATTCTTTTTCCATGCTTCTTCTCCCTAGCTCCCATTTCTTTCTTCTATCTTTCTCATTTCATTTATATGATCATCTAAAAACAAAACCTCTTCATTTCTTCTAGGAATTTTCATTGATCTTGTGGGTAAACTGTTTTTCTTTGAGGCATTACTTATACTTATATTGAATTTATTCTCCTCTTTTGGGTTTGTGTCTTGCACATCTCTACAATTATTATTATAGCCATTTATCTTTTTTTTCTTGCCCATTCTTTCTTTATTCTGCTCTGGGAAACCTGGGTTTGATAAACTAACTGAGAGCTCTGGGAGCTCAATCTGACACACACACTTCCCATGATTTCCTGTCCTAAGTGGAAAACTTTGCCCAGAATCTGCTCGGATCAATCCTGAATTTAGGTCTCTAGGTACTGAGTTAAAGAAATTAAGAGTGTCTAGCTTGAGGAGGTAAGACTTGGAAGGGGAATAAAAGGGAACTATGGCAGTTGTCAAGTATTAGAAGGGTTCCCACATAGAACAGGGATTAGAAATGTTCTACTTGTTCTCAGGATATGGAATTACTACTAAGATGTGGAAGTGACAAAGGAGGCAAATTTAGGTTTAATATAAGTGTTAAAAGGAACAATCCCCTTTCCTCCTTCATGGGATTCTAAAGCAACTAAATGGTGCAATGGACAGAGCATGGGGCCTGGAGTTGGACACGACTGAAAAGAAGTGAAAAACAACAAAGAAACCTACTTTGTGCAAGGCATTGTGCTAGGCACTTTACACATATCTCATTTACTGCGATATCTATGTATATATGTGTGTATATATATATATATATATGATGTGTGTGTATGTTTATGTATGTATGTGTATGTACATGTGTGTATGTACATGTACACACATAAATATATACATACAAATAGCACTCAGGATAAAGGTCTTATTGTTCAGGCATTTTAGTTGTGTCTGAATCTTTGTGGCCTTAGGGTTTTCTTTGCAAAGATACTAAAGTGGTTTGCCATTTCCCTTTTCCAGTTCATTTTATAGACAAGGAAGCTGAGGCAATCAGGGTCAAGTGACTTGCCCAAGATTACACAACTAGTAAGTGTCTGAGGCCGGATTTGAACTTATGTCTTTCTGACTCCAAGCCCAGTGCTTTATTCACTGTGCCTCCAACTACCTCCAAAAGGTCTAGTAAAAGCAGCCAAATCATCCCTGACATATATAGATACAATTCATTCTGGAAGTGACACAATTTTAAGCACTCTAGGTTTTAATGGCAACTAGAAAATGAAAATAAAAAAGATTAAAAATGGAATTCTCTCTCTCTCCCTCTCTCTCTCTCTCTCCACACACACACACACACACACACACACACGTAAAGTTGACTAGAAACACATTAGCAGTTACTGATTCATAGTCCTACTTTCTCATCTCTGTCTGAATCTTCATAAGAGAGAGAGCTATGGGTATTTCAAGGGCATTCCTTAATGAAAATACAAGAAGGAAATTGGCAGGTTTTCACCTATAATTTTCTACATTATAAAACATCATCACAGTCAGAAGTGTAGAGAACATAAAAATCCTGTTGTGCCTACTTAATTTTTTCTACTGCAGACAACAAATTGACACAGTTGGCAGGGAATGAGGAAGAGAGCAAAATGTAGCCTCTAGTGTAGACATGATCCACACATGCTAAAATTGCCCAAGATGTACAGCAAATGTGACCATGAGAAGTTCATATTGTTCAATCATCCAGCTTGCACCAAAATGAAACCAGATACAAAATAGGGAGGCAAATATAGGACTACACCAATTTTAAGTAGGATGCCCTTCACCTATTGGTAGATTTGATTTCCATTTCCTCTGGATAGTCAATAACATGATCTTTTCCCCATCCCATCCTGAAATACCACGTCTTCTTGAATGAGATCCATAGTCACTCTAAAGATGTGGGCTTAGCTATCTACACAGGGAAAATATAACGGATAAAAAAACATGCATTGCCCAAATTATTATGTATGGTTTTTAAGACATCCCACTGACTTAGTCTATCAGTGTATTTATCTTGAACAGAGACTAATGATGGACCACAAGCAGGCCCTTGAGTTTAATGACTGGGAGAGATATGTTCCATGCACCATGAAATTATTAAAGGACTTTGGATAAAGGCATGACATGATCAAATTCAACCATTCCAAGCTGTTTGCTGACACAGAAAACCATCTTTTTAAAACCAATGTTCTCTTGGTGATGCTCTATTGTGGCTGTGAATCAAGCAATATTACAGTATCAGAGAATTCAAAATTACTTGTGATCCAAGGGGCAAAATAAAGATGCAGGGTAGGCATAAGTCAGCAGTAGTGTACTGTCAATGAGGATTTGTAAACAGAAGTGACATAAAAGCTATCATCCAGATCTATTATTATGAGTGGAAAAGGAGGTAGGTGGGTCACATAATAAGAGTAGGTGAAAAAAAAAAAAGAAACCCTGAGCATTGTTCTGGGAGCCATACCCTAGTTTATAAAACAAACAAATGACAACTTCAAAGAAGAAAGCCATCTAGGGACAGGGAGAAGTTTCCATAACAGAAATCTGCAGAAAAAAATGGACAAGAATCACACAGGATGTGAGAAAGTGTAGATTTATTCTGATCCTTCCTATAGGAAAATTACCCCACATTCCATGTTAATAAGCAGATGCATCCATTGATATGTTAAGGTCAACAAATACTCACTGATTCAGACTAATTAAAGGGATGTCTTGTCTGAATTAGGAAGAATTATTAATTGGCACTGTACAACACACATATATATGTATACATATATAATACATACATACATAATCAATGAAGGATCATTTCCTTCTTTAAAAAAAAGAAATCCACTTAACTGTTAAAGCTCTCACCTCAGAGACTAATTATACACCATAAGCCTCCTAGAAATAAGCCTCCTTATAGAGGCTTCTCTCCATCTATTCTCCTTCCGACCATGTTCATCCATTATATGGAGGCCATATCATTCTTCCTTAAGCATATGGCATGCCTTTGCTCAAAATCCTTTAATAATCCATGGTTTGTAGAAAAGTATATTTTAAAAAATTGAATTAATTTAACTCAACTCTGCAATTATTTCAGTGGCTTCCATGTGCAAACCACTGTACTTGGAGAGATGCAACATTTAATAAGATATAATTTTGCTTCCATGGAACTTACATGAAAGTAGGGGGATGTAGCAAAATGTGACAAATATGACAATAATGACAAAATGGAAATGATTATTGTTTAAGACAGTTGCAATATAGGGTTTGAACACTGAGCACAATGTTGACATACAGTAGGCATTTAATAAGTGTTTGTTGATTGACTGAGAAAGGGTAGATTTTTTTTTAGGCCTGAAAAGATCAGGGAAAACTTCATGGAGTAAGTTATATTTGCAAGCAGTCTTGGAGGATAAGTAGCATTTCAACCATCAGAGGTAAATGGAGGACTTTGCCAACATAAGGAGATGCTTGAGCATCTCCTTAAGACCCAGGAGGGGGAAAGTAAGTGGGTAACAACTACTCTAACGAGAATCTGAGAAGAACTCTTAGCCAAGTAGTCACTAGGAAATATGAGGAGAAACCACGTTGGTTCATATGTTCATCCCACGATCACAATTCTGCCCACAGGCAAGTGACCATGACAGGAACCTCAACTGCAGCAGAGCGCAAGGAAATGCCTTTCATTTTCCTCAGCCCAGTTGTCTCTCCTGGCTTTTAATCAGCACCCAGACTGTCCTCCCAGCAAGCCAGCTTTGTGTTCTGAGGTTCCTGTGAGCTGGACCATAGGAAGAAGTTAAGGTTCCAGCATATCTTGGGCTGTATTTGTTTTCAAGTCACTGGAGGGAGCTCAGAAAACATATATATCGATTGCAGTGAATGAAGGAGTCAGGCCAGCTTCTTGGCAAGAAATTACAAGGTTATGTTAGAACCTGGACTGTAAAAACTGGGTCTAGAGAAAGCCTGGAGCTCCGAATCATTCATACAATTTCAACCCTTCCAGAGAAGAAAAAAGCCATTACTGACTGAGTAAAATACCCTCATCTCACATTTAATTCTTATTTTTATTTCTGTTGTCATCATTTTCAAAGCTTTATTTACTCCTTTTCCTATTAGGGGCCTTGTCAAGTTTAAAATTAAGTGAAAATAGTTTTTGATCCACATAACACAAAGAGAGACACAGACATCCTCCCCAGGAGATAATGTGTTCTCAAGACACACATGGGGAGGGAGGGGTGGAGAATTGATTCATGGTGAAAATAAATTGGTTTGTTACTGTATATAGCCTTTGTTTAGCTCGTGCCTCTGAAGGCTTGCCTTCACTTAACATATATTTGATAATGCTTTAGAGATTGTCAGATATCATTAAAACGAAAGGTTTTAAAGAACAGAATCATTCATGTCCCCAAAACCAGGTCTGAGGGAGTTCATTAATGGGGTGGGAGCAGCCTTTGTGGAGGAAAGGCAGTGCCTAAGTGGGGAAGGAGCGGTGAGAAGGAAGGAGGGAAGACAATAGGGAAAGGCAGGTAGGCAAGGTTTTATATGTGCCTGTGCTAAGCACCAGGAGCACAAATACAAGCAGAGAGAGAGAGACAGTGCCTTCCCTCAATGGACTTACATTATAATGGGAGAAGACAACATAAAAAACAGAGCTGAAAAATGGGGAGAAGAGAGAGGATTCACATTGGGGGAATGTTGGCAAAGTCTTTAGTCAGAAGCACAACTAGGAAGGGAATGATGCATGGCCAGCCTGTGCTTTTCCCTATAACGGAGATATCAGAAGTAATTTTACTCTTAAGAGGAGCCAACATGGTAGAGTTATGGCCCAGGGTGAGAAGTTTGAACACTGAGCACAATGCTCTTCCAAGGAGGGAGAGAAGTTCCAGGGAGAGAAAGAAATTGAGTTGTAGTAGTGAAGTCCAGAGATAGAAGTAAAACAAAGAAGGGGAAGAAGAGGAAAGAGAAGAGGAGAGACAGAGAGAGGGAGAGAGGGGGAGGGGGGGGAGAGAGAGAGAGAGAGAGAGAGAGAGAGAGAGAGAGAGAGCATCTAGGTGGTACAGTGGACAGAGAGCTAGACCTGGAGTAAGGTAGACCTGAGTTCAAATCTAGCTTTAAACATCTACTAACTGTGTGACCCTGGGCAAGTCACTTAACCTAATTTGCCTCAGTTTCCTCATCTGTAAAATGAACAGGAAAAGGCAAACCACTTCAGTATCTTTGCTAGGAAAATTCCAAATGAGGTTATAAAAAGCTGATCATGACTGAAATGACTGAATAGCAAAAGAGTGGGAGAAATGATGAAATCTTGTACCTTTTTTTTTTAAAAAAACACCATGTAGGTAGCCATTTTGTCATGTTATAATGAGAAAGGCACTAGACTGGGAGGCAGGAAACCTGGATTTTAGAGATTTGACTAGAATGAGGTGAAAATGACTTTGCCTCAGGACATTGAAATCTTTGGAGATGTTTTTCCTTTTCTATGGGAGATCTTCTTTTACTCAGCAGCTGCCTCACCAGAATCTCTTGTCACATGTCCTTGGATTCTCTCCCCCAAAAACCTCAGTGGAGGAAGAAGAAGAAGGAGGAGAAGGAGGAGGAAGAGGAGGAAGAGGAGGAAGAGGAGGAGGAGGAGGAGGAAAAGAAGGAGGAGGAGGAGGAGAAGTTGATATCAGGGCATTGCTCTTACTAATTCTCCTAGATTGCTTTGTGAAACTTCCTCAGGACACCAAAATCGGTAACTATACGGCTGTTTTTGCCTATTATCTCCCATGACCTTGAGTATTTCACTATTCTGAACCTCATTTTTTTCTCAGCTATAAAATGGAGGGGGACTAGGCGATTTCTGTAACCTCTTCTCATTTTCAAGATTGGTGCCCCCAGGCTGGCCTTATTGCTTCACAAATTCTAGACCCACTGAGTTGAGAACACTCTGAGTGATCACCTCCTGGTCCATCAAGCCTACTCATAGCCAGCAGGCCACGACTTTCCTCCCACGTCTTGGAGGGGAGGAAGAGTGGAGATAAAGTAAGAATTTCATCCAAGGCAGTAACCTTCCTTGTCCCAAGCCAGAGAAGCGCCCGTCGGCATTTGCTTCCTCTACACATGCACACAGCAGGCAGTGATTGAGTGTGCAGAGGAGAGTACTCCACATGAGAAAAACTGTGTAAATGGAAATTGTCATCACAATCCAGCGCATAAATGAAAGAGATGTACCACAACTCTTCTAGTCCTGGAAGGAAAAATTGGACCCTGAACAAAAGGATTATTAATTTAAGGAATAGCCTTGATTCACCCCGGGAAGTTTCCTTTATAAACACTGCTGACGCCCGAAATGCTTGAATAGCATGTAAATGCACAGTTTCAATATGTAAAAACAGAGGCCCCGCCATTACTTTGGGGCATTCAGAAAATTGTTTCCTCCGACGATTTGCTAGAATCTAATAGCAGAGGTTTCCAGACTCCAGGTGCTGAATGTTTCCTCTGCAATGACTTTAGGCACAGTATTGTGGCTGGTTCTTTATTTTACTCCTAAGTTCAGATATCATCAGCAAATGACAAAACATAGCCCTGTAAATGCTTCTGGTGCATGACATATTTGTATCTCCATGTAAACTAAACACAGTAGGGTATGGGAGCATAAACAGAAACCCCAAGGGATGTGTTTAGGCAATGGTCATATTTAAGTGGCCAAGTCACAGTTGGCTAACTTGGAAGATGAAGCTGGGGTAGCCTGCTCTGCATGACGGATAGATTGTGCCTGCATTACCTCATTTAGAGAGAGGAAATCTCTCACTTGGTGTGGGTCTGGTGATAGCTAACATAAGAAAGGCCATAACTAGGAATGTTTGTTCATAGGGAAAATACACCAAGAACTCCAGGGGCACCACAGACCACCCCAGCTGCTAGTCCTATCTTAACTAATCATTCTTGCTAAGTGGGGACCAAACATGGTTTTTCTATGCTACTGAATATCTGCAAGTGTTGTCAGCATCTTCTAGATTTGGCATGCCCTAAATTCAGCACCCTAGGAAAAGTCCTGGTCACTCTGTCCTACTTTTAAATGTGACCTTGAGGCAGTACAGTATAGTGCAAATCAAACAGTGTTTATGAAGTGCCTACTATGTGCCAAGAACTAAGAGGAAAGAAGCTACAAAACCAAAATTGAAACAATCCTTGCCCTCAAGGAGTTTATATTCTATCTGGAGAGGCTATACATATATGTGTGTACATATATATGTATATGTATAATGTGTGCACATGATATATACACATGTGTACACATACACATATAGAGCACTCACACGCATGCACCCATGCACATGCATATACATATATGTATGTATATATACATATATGTGTATTGTGTAGGTGTATATATGCACATGCATGCACACAACATATACATGCATACATGCATACATACATATTTGTATCTGGATAGAAGGTAATTTTTGGAGGGAGAGGTGTAGCATCTGGGGGAATCCAGGCAGGCATCATGTAAGAGAGCAATAGAAGTAGAGCCCAAAGTGTGAACCCCAACTTTGTTACTCACCTGGTCTTAAACAAGTTTGGGAGGGTCTCACTTTTCCTCATCTAGAAAAGGAAACAGTTGGATCAGATCCAAAATTCAACAATTTCCACAAACATTTATGAAGTTGCTACCATGTGGCAGGTGCTGTTCTTGGTACTAGCAACACAAAGACAAAAATCAAAGTCTAACCTCAAAGTGCTGAGGGGGCAGAGGGAGCAGACAGGGAGAGAGGGAAGAAAACTTTATGAATTGATGCAGTATGGCATCTTTGGTCTGGGCATCAGGTACCTGTTTCACAATAAAAAAGAAAAGGAGATACGAAGATGCCGAGGGAACATTTCTTTTTCAACCCCACTACGAACACATACACACATATGCATGCATACAACACACATGCAATACACACATGATACACATGTATGCACACAATATACATACATTCACATGCATGCACACATGCACACCAACTGGCACCTACATGATGCTTTAACATTTACAAATTTATATACACATGACCCTGTATCAAGACAGGCAACGTGGCCTAGTGGTTGGACAGTTGGTCTCAACTAGGACCACCTGGGTTCAAGACTTGCCTCTGACACATACTGGTTTTGTGACCCTGGAGAAATCACTCAGCCTTTCAGTGCTCTGGGCCACTTTGTAAAACTAAGTTCCAGGGAAGGTAAAAATCTGATTTGGTAGAGGGAGTTTCCTTACCTGGGAGTTCTCTTGTACCAATGAAGTCATAATTGGCTATTTATATAATCTTAGACAGTTGCCTTGATCACTGAGAGATTGTGACTTCTCCAGAGATGTGGAAGCAGAGGTTAGACAGAGAAAGAGAGAGAGAGAGAGAGAGAGAGAGAGAGAGAGAGAGAGAGAGAGAGAGAGAGAGAGAGAGAGAGAGAGAGAGAGAGAGAGAGAGAGAGACTGACTCTTGTTCTAAACTTGAATCAACCATGTTAGGGAAGTACTACAGGAATTACTATGTTATTATCCCCATTTGAGAGACAAAGAAACTGAGGCTCAGAGAGATTAAGTAAATTAGATATGTGTTCATCCTTAGTTGCCAAAGAAGACCATGCCATCAGAGAAATAATGACATGACTTTCACTTGACTTTGAGTGAGGGAGGCCTATGCAGGTCACCAGCCTCACTTCTCCTCCAGAGTCATCTGAATCCAGTGACAGAATATTCATCAGGATCACTGGAGATGACCCAGAATGAGGCAGTTGGGGTTGTGACTTGCCCAAGGTCACGCAGCTAGTGAGTGTCAAGTGTCTGAGGTGAGATTTGAACTCAAGTCCTCTTGGCTCCTTCACTAGTGCTCTATCCATTGTACCACCTAGCTGCCCCCAAATGAATTAAATAAAATCACATAAAAGGGCATTTATTAAGTGTAATATGTGCCAGGAACCATGTAGGGTATGGAGAGACAAGCTTTCACAGAAGCAGGATTTGAATCCCAGTCCTTTCCATTCCAAGTCCGGGTTCTCCACTCACTGCCCCTGTCCACAAACAAACACACACACACACACACACACACACACACAAACACAGCACACATATACATAAAACATTGAAGTATATACATCCAACATGCTTATTAAACAGCTCTAAAATATTAATAATCTTTCAGTCCACATTAAAAAAGGACTTGCTATGACCCAATTGCCAGTGATGCACTCAGTGGTGCTCTGAGCCATCTCCTGACACACATGGCAGAGTAATGCTTTCATTTGACAAGACTGAGCACTGTTAATTCCCATTTGTAATTTGAAAGATTATAAAAGAAAGGAGTACATAAGATGAGGCTTCCTGGTCCCAGAACAAAGACCCAGCAATTACTTTCCCAGGTAATTTGTACTCGCTGAACTGACGGGCTGTCTCCTTATCTGAACTCAGAGAATCGGAAAAGAGCTTTTTTAAGGACAGTTAACTTTCATGGCAGGTTCTTGCTGGGCATTCTTCCCACTGCCATAGCAGAGTAAATAAAGATCACAAAAAGCATCCCGTGGCAGTTTAGCCCAAGTTCTAAACATTAACAGTAACTGCGTTTTCCATGGAAGACACTCTGTCTGTTGCTCTCTTCTGAAGTGAGAAGGCAAATGGTTGAAATCAAATTCTGATTGCTCAAATCTTTACTAAGAATCTACTGTGTGACTAATGAATTATAGGTGGATTTGTAAACTGCTCCAACCATTCTGGAAAACAATTTGAAACTATGCCCAAAGGGTTATAAAACTGTGCACATCCAGCAATTCCACTACTCGGTCTATATCCCAAAGAGATCAAAGAAAAATGAAAAGGATCCATTTGTACAAAGATATTTATTTTTTATTTTTTTTAATAAAAATTTATTTATTTAACTTTTTACATTCATTTTCACAAAATTTTGGGTTCCAAATTTTCTCCTCTTTTATCCCCTCCCCCCACCCCAATACACCAAGCATACTAGTTTTCCCTATCACCAATCTGCCCTCTCTTCTATCATCCCTCCCTTCTCTTGTCCCCTTCTTCTCTTTTCTCCTGTAGGGCCAAATGACTTTCTACTCCTCATTAACTGTATGTCTTATTTCCTAGTAGCAACAACAATACTAAACAGTTGTTCCTAAAACTTTGAGTTCCAAATTCTCCCCATCCCTCCCTCCCCACCCATTCCTTTTGGGAAGGCAGGCAATTCAATATAGGCCCTATCTGTGCAGTTTTGCAAATGACTTCGATAATAGTCGTGTTGTGTAAGACTAATTGTATTTCCCTCCATCCTATCCTGCCCCCCATTATTTCTATTCTGTCTTTTGATCCTGTCCCTCCCCAAGAGTGCTGACTTCAAATTGCTCCCTCCTCCCATTGCCCTCCCTTCCATCATCCCCCTCCTTGCTTATCTCCTTCTCCCCCACTTTCCTGTATTGTAAGATAGGTTTTCATACCAAAATGAGTGTGCATTTTATTCCTTCCTTTAGTCGAATGTGATGAGGGTAAACTTCTTGTTTTTTTTCTCAGCTCTCCTCTTTTTCCCTCCACTAAAAAGTCTCCTGCTTGCCTCTTGAATGAGATATAATTTACCCCATTCCATTTCACCCTCTTTCCTCACCCTACATTTCTCTCTCACCACTTACCTTGATTTCTTTTAAGATATGGTCCCATCATATTCAATTCACTCTGTGCTCTCTGTCTCTGTATGTGCATGCATGTGTGTATGTGTGTGTGCGTGCACATGTGTACGTGTGTGTGCATGTGTGTGTGATCCCACCAACTACCCAGATACTGAAAAGTTTTAAGAGTTACAAATATGGTCTTTCCATGTAGGAATGTAAACAGTTCACTTTTGGTAAGTCCCTTATGACTTCTCTTTGCCGTTTACTTTTTCATGCTTCTTCTCATTCTTGTGTTTGAAAGTCAAATTTTCTTTTCAGCTCTGGTCTTTTCATCAAGAATGCTTGAAAGTCCTCTGTTTCATTGAAAGACCATATTTTCCCCTGAAGTATTATACTCAGTTTAGCTGGGTAGGTGATTCTTGGTTTGAGTCCTAGTTCCTTTGACTTCTGGAATATCCTATTCCATGCCCTTTGATCCCTTAATGTAGAAGCTGCTAGATCTTGAGTTATCCTGATTGTATTTCCACAATACTGGAATTGTTTCTTTCTAGCTGCTTGCAATATTTTCTCCTTGACCTGGGAGTTCTGGAATATGGCCACAGTGTTCCTAGGAGTTTCTCTTTTTGGATCTCTTTCAGGTGGTGATCGATGGATTCTTTCAATACTTATTTTACCCTCTGGTTATAGAATGTCAGGGCAGTTTTCCTCGATAATTTCATGGAAGATGATGTCTAGGCTCTTTTTTTGATCATGACTTTCAGGTAGTCCCATAATTTTTAAATTGTCTCTCCTGGATCTATTTTCCAGGTCAGTTGTTTTTCCCATGAGGTATTTCACATTGTGTTCCATTTTTTCATTCTTTTGGTTTTGTTTGGTGATTTCTTGGTTTCTCAGAAAGTCATTAGACTCCATCTGTTCCATTCTAATCTTGAGAGAACTATTTTCTTCAGTGAGCTTTTGAACCTCTTTTTCCATTTGGCTCATTCTGCTTTTGAAAGCATTCTTCTCCTCATTGGCTTTTTGAACCTCTTTTGCCAATTGAGTGAGCCTATTTTTCAAGGTGTTATTTTCTTCAGCATTTTTTGGGTCTCCTTTAGCAAGGTATTGACCCGTTTTTCATGCTTTTCTTGCATCTCTCTTCCCAGTTTTTCCTCCACCTGTCTAAGTTGATTTTCAAAATCCTTTTTGAGCTCTTCCATGGCCAGAGCCCACCGGACATCCGCCTGGGATGTCTGGGATACAGAGGCCTCGACCTCCACGTCTTTCCCTGATGGTAAGAATATTTCCTCATCATCAGAATTGAAAGGCAGGAACATCTGTCCACCAAGAAAGTAGCTTTCTATAGTCTTATTTTTCTTCCCTTTTCTGGGCATTTTCCCAGCCAGTTACTTGACTTCCGAGATTCCTGTCCACTCCTGCCTAGATCTGCCCAGCTAGTACTTGGGGTCTGAGATTCAAATGGGCTTTCCATGGCAGGCATGGCTGCTATTCAATGTGAGCTTAAGTTCTGGTGCTTGGGTGGGGGCAGGGCCACCTCCCAGGTTCAGTTCCCTCAGGGGCTTTATGCAGAGACCTTCAGTAATGGAGTGGGTGGGGGCAGGGCCACCTCCCAGGCTCAGCTCCTTCAGGGATTTTATGCAGAGACCTGAGTTTCTGCCTGCTGCTCGGGGTGTCCCGGGCTGCTGCTGCTGCCTCTGCCACTTCCTGCCCCTGCCTCTGCCTCCGCCACTTCCTGCCCCTGCCTTTGCCTCCACCGCTGCCTCCTGAGGGGGCCCGAGCCACGGAGATACCCTGCTCCCCTCTCAGCCAGCCCAGACATCTCTATCACTGACCTGTAGCGTCTTTGGGAGGAGGGACCTTCCCAGCCGCGGGAGGTTCTGTCCCTGAAGCCTGCTCAGATCCGCTCCTCTCGGCTGTGCGGCCAGGGCAGCTCAGGGGTGGGCTCCGCTTTCCAGGGCACGACAGACCCTGGGGACCACTCTCCAGGGCTCTCTGGAATGGAAATCTTTTCCACTGTGTTTCTGCGCACCTTGCAGTGATCCAAAATTTATGGGGAGTTCTTCTTGCAGGAAATATACGGACTGTGGGTTCAGTGCTAGCATACGTGAGTCTTTCTACTCCACCATCTTGACTCCACCCCTCTTGTATAAAGATATTTATAGCAGTTCTTCTTGTGGTGGCAAAGAAATGGAAATTGAAGGGATGCCCAAAATTGGGGAATGACTGAACAAGTTGTGGTACATGATTGTGATGGAATACTTCTTTGTCATAAGAAATGATTGAGTAGGATGGTTTCAGAAAAGCTGGGGAAGACTCATACTAACTGATGCAAAATAAAGTGAGCAGAACAAGGAAATCTTTGGACATAGTAAAGGTAAGGGTAATCTAACATCAAAGACTTAGCTACTCTGATCAATACAATGATCAAGGCAATTCCGAAGGACCCAAGATGAGAATTGATGAACTCTGAGTGCAGGTCAAAGTGTAGTTCTCTTACTTTGTCTAGTTTTCTTGCTTTTCTGTGACATGACTAATACAGAAATATTTTTGTTTTGCATGATTTTACATATATAATTGGCATCATATTGCTTGCCTTCTCAGTGGGTGAAGGGGGGGCTGGAGGGAGAGGGAATTTGGAATTCAATTTTTAATGTTAAAAATAAATATTTTTTTTAAAAGAGGAAAGGATGGTCCCTCATGAAAAGCCTTCTACATTCAGGGCTGACCTGGCACATCACAGACTTATAGAATCTCAGAACTAGAAAAAGCCATCTAGCCCAGCCTGTACCTGAACAAAATCCCCTTGATATCCTCCTTGGCAAGTGTCCATTCAGCTTCCACATGAAGTAAAAGGAACTGAGTATTTCCTGAAAAGCAGTTCATTCCATTTTGAGAGAACTCTGACCAGGAGGAAGATTTTTCTTGCACTCAACCTAAATTTGCATCCTTCCAGTTTCAATTCACCACTCCTGCTTCTCCCCTCTGGGACTAGGTAAAACATATATGATCTCTCTTCCACATAACTGCTCTTTAAATATTTGAGAATAGTCATGTTTCTCTCTCACCTTCCCAACATTGCAAAGCCTCCTGGAAGAGCCTAGGCCTTTTGTCCTTGCTTTAAGTAATTTACATTACTAATTAGTATAGTGTTTCAAAAATCTTCAGAAAATTCCACTGAACCATGGAAAAGTCAAATAGAACTAACTGAATTATCTGCCTTTGGGGATGATTTGATCGAGTTCTCTCCTTTCCTGGCAAGGAAAACTAAGGTGATATCACTCTCCTGCCCCTGCCCAAGTCTTTAAAGAGATTACATATGCTCTGGACCACCCATTTGGTTACAGGGAAAAAGCTAGAGAGCATCAAAGAAGAGGAAGAGCCTGGAATATCTCTTGGATAAGACACAGTTGAAGGAACTAGGGAAGTTTAACCTGGAAAAGAGAAGAATCTAGGAGGAGGCAAGAGGGAAGGACATGATAGCTGTATTCAAGTAGTTGAAGACATAGAAGAAGCATTAAACTCCTGGTAGTCCTGGGGAGAAGAACCAGAACCACTCAGGGGAAACTGAGAATAAGCAGATGTAGCCTTGATGTCAGAAAAGCTGACAAGAGGTCAAGTATATGGAGATTTTTTTTCTTAAAACTAGGAATGCCCAAAAGTGGAATGGGCTGCCCCCAGAGGTGATAGCTTCCCGTTCTCAGGTTTTCAAGCAGAGTCTGGATGACCACTCATTTAGCATGTGACAGTGGCAATTCTTTCCAGGTACAAGTCAAATTAAATGGCTGCTGAGGACCCTTCCATTTCTAATATTCCAAGATTCTGTAAATGAATATATATATATATATATATATATATATATATATATATATATATATTTTCTTCCCTCTCACTCTCTTCTTAACTGATTACACTGACCTCCAACCTCACCATCCAATTGAAACTGTTTTCACTTAAGGTACCATCACCAAATCAAATTACCTTTTCTCAATCTTCATCTTTGATCTCTTTGCTATCTTTGACACTATCAATCACTCTCTTTTCCTTGATATTCTCTTCTCTCTCGGACACTATTTTCTGGATACTACTCTCTCCTGGTTTTCTTTGTACCTATCTGACCAATCCTCAGTCTCTTTTGTTAGCTCTGCATCGAGGTCATGCATCCACATGGTGAGTGTCCCTACAAGGCTCTGTCCTGGACTCTCTTCTCTTCTTTCTCTATGCTATTTTCCTAAGTCGACTCATAAGTTCCCATACATTCAATTATCATCCTGTGCAAATGATTTTCAAATCTACTTGTCCAATCCTAACTTTTCTCCTTCCCTCAGACTTTCATTTTCAGCTTCCTATCGGATATTTTAACCTGGATGTACTGTATACATCTTTAACTCAATATGTTCAAAATGATACTTTCCTTTTACCCAAACCTCTCCCCTTCAGAACTTCTCCAAGGGTATCATCATCCTCCACATCACCCAGGCTTCCAACCTTGGTGTCATACTCAACTCCTCACTCTCTCTCACCCCATATCCAATCTGTCGCCAAGACCTGTCCATTATATCTGCATAATTTCTCTCCTCTGATACTGCCCTCACCATGGTCCAGGCCCTCATCACCTCACACCTGAATTATTGCAATAGTTTCTGGAGGGTCTGCCTACTTCAAGTCTCTTCCCACTCCAGTCCCTCTTCTACTCAGCTATCAAAGTGATCTTCCTGAAACACAGGTTTCACCATGTCAGTAACCACTCCCTCCCTCATCACCCACTCAATAAACTCTAGGACTCCTTATAACATCTAGGATCACAACTTCATCATGACTTCATAATGTGGGCCCTTCCTACCTTTTGAGCCTCCTTACACCTTGCTTACCTTTATATATTCTGTGAGTCAGTGACAATTGCTGTTCCTCACATAAGACAATTTCTCTTCTACCTCCATTCATTATCCCATGCTATCCACTATGACTGGAATTTTCTTCTCCTCATTTCTACCTTCCAGATTCCCCTGACTTTTTACAAATCTCAGTTAAAATCCCAACTTCTATAAGATGCCTTTTCTTCCTCTCTGTTAACACTATTGCCTTTCCTCTGGTAATTATCTCCAGTTTATCTTGTATTTATCTTGTTTATACATAATTATTTATATTGCTTCCCCATTAAACTCAGCACTTTGAGAACAGGGATTATGTTTTGCCTTTCTTTGTCACCCTGGTATTTAGAATACTTCCTGGCATTTTGTAAGTAGTTAATAAATGTTTGTTACTGATTAATGACTAGGTAGTTTTCATATTTCAAGAAATTCAATGAAAACTGCTTAGGTCCATTACAGCAGAGTTGTGATGATAGAAAGAATCCCCCATCCATCTCTTAAAAGAAACTCCCCAAAAAGGTCTAAAAATTACACAGCCGCACTCCATGGCTTTTACATCAAAGAAAATAAAATGCTATAAACATTCAGAAAGAAGCAGTTCAAATACAGAACAATCATCAGCATCACACAAGACCTAGCAGCTTCCACTAAAAGTCAGCAGAGATCTTGGAAGACAGTAGTCTAGAAGACAAAGATACAGGTTTGTGACCAAGAGTAACTTACTCTCAAAGCTGAGGTTTTTTTTAAGGGAATAAAGAATTCACACATTTCTGATGACAAGATAAAAGTTGAGTAGGAATAATGAAATACAAACACAAGAATCCAGAGAGACCTAGAAAGGTAAATTAATTTCAGCAATTGGATTGGAGAGTATGTTGTAGTGTTGGCATTCTAATAGGGGAGAGAGCAAGTATTCCTCCAGAATCTCAGTATCTTCAAAGCCTTGGGCAGTTAGGTGGTACAGTGGATAGTGCAGGAGTCAGGAGGACCTGAGTTCAACTCTCACTTCAGACACTTGACATTCACTAGCTGTGTGACCTTGGGCAAGTCACTTAACCACAATTGTCTCATCCTGGGTCATCTCCAGTCATCCTGATGAATATCTGGTCACTGGATTCAGAGGGCTCCGGGGGAGAAGTGAGGCTGATGACCTGCACAGCCCTCCCTCACTCAAAAAAACAAAGTCAAGTGCAAGTCATGTCATCATTTCTCTAATGGTATGATCTTCTTCAGCAACAAAGGATGAACATACACACACCTTCAAAGGCTACTGAGGGAGGTTTTTTTTTTGGTTGTTTGTTTTTTAGTGAGAGGTTCTAAAGTGCATTGGTTCTTTTCTGAGAGGGAAGGGCAAACTAGTATTGAAAGAAGGAATAAGGGGGTAAAACTTGCTATTTCTCATAATTGGGGTGTATGAGAAGAAAAGTATACAAATATGGAGGAAGGAGGAATGGGCATCTAATGAGATATTTGTAAAGTATGTAGTATAGTGCCTGGCAAATAGTAGGTATTTAATAAATGCTTGTTTCCTCCCCTACTCATCAAATGAAACTTACTTATCCAAAACAAAGAAAGGCTTAAAATGTACATGCAATTTGGTGTTGAAATATATCATACTCAAAAAGGAAACAAGTGGGGATAGGGGTGGGTGGGGTTGAGAAGCAGGAGAGTATCAGGCAGGGAATGACTGTAAGCCACACAAGCATCTTCTTCCTGAAGGGGGAGAAGAAAAACAAAGAATCACCATCTGACCTCTCCTGCTTCTCTTTCTCTTCCACCTTCATATTACGCGTCTTCATTTTATCATCATCATAAAACTCTTGGTTGACAAGACCCAAAGATAGAAAGTTTTCCAGTAACAACAGATGCTTTATAGATAGAATTATGAACATTATGGCATAAAGTATTTCAAGGTCAGTTATTCACAATCAATTTTTATAACCAAAGCCCTATGGAAATTGGGACAAGATATTCCAGGAATACAAGGTCGCACATTATCTTATTTAAGACCTTTATTTTCTAGATGAGAAAACTTAAACTTAGAGAGTTAAGAAAATTCACCCAAATTCAATTCAGTTCAACAAGAATTAATAAAGTACCTACTATGTGCCAGGCACTATGCTAAGTACTTTACAAACATTATCTCATTTGAACTTCATAACAACCCAATGAAGTAGATACTATTATTAGGTCCATTTTACAGATGAAGTGAAGACTTGCCCAGGGTCACAAAGGCAGTAAGTGTCTGAGGCTGGATCTGATCTCATATATTCCTGCTTCTAGGGCCAGCACTCTTTCCAATAAACATGAGCTAATTGAAGCAATCTAGTGTTTTTTAAGTTTATACTGTTTAAGGAACATTTGACATCCTTGAAGCCATTTTAACCAAGACATCTTTTTTATCCGCTATGAAAGAGAATGACTAGCATTTATATACCACCTTAATGATGACAAAATACTTTACAAATATTATCTCATTTTAATCTCACAACAACTCTGTTATTATCCACATCTTACAGATGAAGAAACAGGCAGAAAGAGATCAAGTGACATGTCCAGGGTGACATAGATAGTGTCGGAGGCCAGATTTAAAGTCAGTTCTTCTTGACTCCTAGTGTCCTACCTCCCCCCAACCTTCTCTAATAAACAATTATTGAGAATAGTTTACCTATCAGATCTATGGAGAATGGAAGAATTTATGACCAAACAAGAGACAGAGAACACTATGAAATGCAAAATGAATAATTTTGATCACATTAAATTAAAAATGTTTTGCACAAACAAAACCAATGCAACCAAAATTAGAAAGAAAGCAGGAAGCTCTGAAACAATTTTAATAACAAGTGTTGCTGATAAAGACCTCATTTCTCAAATATATAGAGAACACAGTCAAATTTCTAAAAAATACAAATCATTCACCAATTGCTAATTGGTTAAACAGGCAGTTTTCAGATGAAGAAATCAAAAGTATCTATAGTCATATAAAAAAGTACTCCACATACTCCTTGATCTAGCAATACCACTTCTAGTGCTATATCCCGAAGAGATCATAAAAATGGGAAAAGGACCCACATGTACAAAAGTATTTATAGACGCTCTGGAACTAGAACTGGAAATTGAGGGGATGTTCATCAATTGGAGAATGGCTGAACAAGTTGTGGTATATGAATGTAATGGAATACTATTGTGCTTTAAGAAATTATGAAGAGGCAGACTTCTGAAAATCCTGGAAAGACTTATATGAACCGATGCTGAGTGAAGTGAGCAGAACCATCACAGAATTGTTTAAAGAAACACTTCACCATGTGATGACTGATTTTGATAGACTTAACCCTTCTCAGAAATGCAAGAACAATTGTGAAGGACTCATGATGGTAAATGCCATCCACATCCAGAGAAAGAACTATGGAGTCAGAATGCAAAGTGAAGTAGAGTATTTTCTTTTTTGTGTGTTGTTCTGTTTTTTCTTTCTCATGTTCTCTCCCATTCATTATAATTTTTCTATGCAATGTGACTAATATGAAAATGTGTTTTATAGGAATGCATGTATAGAGCCATATCATATTGTGTGCCATCTTGGGGAAGGAGGAGCAAGGGAGGGAGGGGGAGAAAATTTAAAACTTATGGAAGTGAATGTTGAAAACTAAAAGTAAATAAATTTAAGAAAAAAAAATGCTCTACCTCACTTTTGATTAGAGAAATGCAAATTAAAACAACTCCAAAATACTACTTTCCACCTATTAGATTTGCTAATAAGAGAGAAAAGGAAAATGATAAGTGTCAGAAAAGATGTGGGAAAATTGGTACACTAATACATTGTTGGTGGTGTCATGAAATGATCCTACTATTCTGGAGAGCAATTTGGAACTCAAAGGGCAATCAAAGTGTGCATACCCTTTGGTCCAACAATACCATTACTAGGTCAGTATCACAAAGAGATCATAAAAAAGCCAAAAGGATCTGAATATGTAAAGATATTTATAGCAGTTCTTTTTTGTGGTGTCAAAGAATTGTAAATAGAGGGAATGTTCATCAATTGGGGAATGGCTGAACAAGTTGCAATATATGAATGTAATGGAATATTATTGTTTTATAAGAAATGTTGAGCAGGTAGATTTCAGAAAAACCTGAGAAAACTTACATGAATTAATGCTGAGTAAAGGGAGCAGAACCAGGAGAACATTGTACATGGTGACAGTAACAATATAAGATGATCACCTCTGATTGACTCTGCTTGGCTGAGCAATAGGATGATCCATAATTCCAAAAGACTCATGATGGAAAATGCTCTCTATATCCAGAGAAAGAACTGTGGAGTCTGAAAGCACATTGAAGCATATCATTTTCATTTAAGGGGAGAGGGGAGTTGTGGCTTTTTCTTTTTGTAATATTTCTTCTTTCACAACATGACTAATGTGGAAATATGTTTCCATGATTGCAGATGTGTAACCTATATCAGATTGCTTGCTTTCTTGAGAAGGGGGGAGGAAAAGGAAAGAGAACAATTTGAAACTTGCAATCTTATAAAAATGAATGCTGAACACTATCTTTATGTGTAAATGGAAACAATAAAATACTATTTTCAAAAGAAAAACAAAATAAAATAATAAACAAAAAAACCCTTGCAAAAGAATCTATCAAAAATGAATTAAGGATATCTCTTGAATTTCGTGCTAATGTAGAAGTAATAGACCATATCTGTCCAAGCCTGCCCCCTCCCCTGCCATGTCCTCCCCCTCCCTAATAATTAGCCAGTATAACATGAGGAGAAAGCAAACACTGAACCACAGATACAGCATGGGAACTGCAGAAAGAGGCATTATGGGGATGCCATTTTGAACACATACATTCTTGTTGTATCCCTATGTAATTTGTCTGTTCAGCTCAAGATTCATGTTGTGAGCATCAGCCATGCCATGTTTCTTTCATTATTCAGGGTCAATTAATATACTGTACATCCTGCCTTTTAAGTACTATCTCATTATATTTTCCCCTCATGTAATTCAGTTGGTGATGATTAAAATAATTTTTCAATGGATATGTCACAGTGTAATGAAAAAATATACTGGAGTAGCGCAGCAAGCATTTGTAAACACTTTTATGAGTGCCCTGGTTGCGGTTACATAACATTGAATCAACTGGCTATAAAAACATGACATTAACTCAAAAGAAGAGCTGGGGTTTGCAACAAAGGAAGACAAAATGGAGGAACCTCGTTCTGCTGTGAGCTTGCCATAATGGAAAAAGGAATGGACTTGGAGGTGGGTAAGAATTATTTTTTTGATAAATATTATGTCTAATTTCATAGTTAGATGACACAGTGGGTCCTGTGTCATCTGGAGTTAGGAAGATTCATCTTCCTGAGTTCAAATCTGGCTTCAGACTTACTGGCTATGTGATCCCAGGCAAGTCACTTATCCCTGTTTGCCTCAGTTCCTCATCTGTAAAATGAGTTGGAGAAAGAAATGGCAAAGCACTCCAGAATCTCTGCTAAGAAAACTTCAAATGGAGTTATGAAGAGTCAGACATGACAAAAATGACTAGATAACAACAAAAAGGGATACTATCACAGGGAAGTGACTTAGTTTCCCTGGGACTCAGTTTCTTCCCCTGTAAAATGAAGATGAAAAACATATTTAGTATCCACCTCAACAGAATTGTGATAAAGATCAAAAAAAGATCAGGTTTGAAAAAAATTTTTATAAGCCTTTAATCACTCTAGAAATGTTAGCAATTATTACTGAAATAGACTAATGTTTGATTTGCTTTTGTTTTGGCATACATAGATGGGTAGAGAAGAAACATGGTTTAAGGCAAAAACATATCTGAATGATGTCCATATTTCCAAAAGAAGGACTTTTTCTTTTTTTCAAATTCACGTGTTGGCCTTTTGATGACCATCATTCCCCTGCTTCTGTCTCTGGTTGAACTTAGTAGGAGGGTGGGGAGTAGGAATGATCCTCCTCCTGAATAGAAGCAGCCTCTGGACCAATTGTTCTGGACCTTCTGCTCCCTGAGGCTGCCTGAAAACAGATGTGCCTCTGATCCCTGAACCTCTCAATGTGTTGCTGTTGCTTCATCTTGGAGTCATGTGTCTTCAGTGACCACATTTTTGGCCAAAAAATGGATATTTCCTAATGCTCCAGTGAGAGCCCAGTTACATGAGGCATAAGGATAACAAGACCTCTAGCTTCCTGTATACCTTTAAATTCAAGGTGATTCAGTTTAAGGAATATTTATCAAGCACCTACTATGTACAAAACACTGAGTTGGGCATCAAGGATACAAATACCAAAAACAAAACAAAATCCTATACCTACCCTCAAGGGTACAAGGGTACAAGACTGTACCAGATGACTAAAAGTTCTGCCAGAGATTGCTGGGGTTTATACTCTACCTGGTGTAATGAGTTGTCTTACCTATCTACCAAGAGTGTATGGATTTTGATGGGCATCTATGGAGAGGAGCCATGGAGGAAGCAAGGACATGAGTGAAATCAACCATCTTTCTGTTTTTGAAGTCTTATCAATGCCCCATGTTTATTTCATAGTCATTTCAGGTTACACTCCCTACCTCCATCCACAATATCTTAATTTGTAATAAAGGTAAAAACTCAAGCATAGTCAACCACACAAGTGACATACAGTATTACGTACACCCAGCCCCCTTTGTTTTCAAGGAACAGAGAGAAATGCATTTCATCATCTCTTTTCCAGCACCAAGACTGATTGAGCTAGGTAAAATCAGACTGTAATTCTGATATTCTTTGCGGTTGTTATTATACTAATTGTTTACTTTCCTCAGTTCTGCTCAGTTCACTCTGTATTGCTTCTTATTTCTTCCCAATAAAATCCACACCCTAAATTAATGGAACATCTTGTCATTTTATCCAGATCGGCTCTGGCTTTCCCATATGTATCAATCCTTAAAACCCAATGACAGTCTGTTACATTGCATGTCACAGTTTATTCATCCATTTCCCAAAGGTTATTGAATTTGTAATTATTGGTTTGGAGTTCAAAACCTTGCTCTTCTCCTTGATACTCAAGTGACCTTAGCAGGTAGATGGAACAGTGGATGGGCCTGAAGTCAGGAAGACATGAGTTCAAATTTGGCCTCACACATTTATTATCTGTGTGATCCTGGGCAGGTCAATTCACCTTTGTCTGCCTCTATTTTCTCAACTGTAAAACGGAGATAGCAGCATCTACCTCATAGTGTCATAGTGAAGATCAAGTGAGATATATTTGTAAAGCACTTAGCACAATGCTTGGCACATAATCAGCTCTTAATAATAACTGCACCCTTCCCTTTCCTTCCCTCTTGGGCAAAATCTCTTGACCCAGCTAGGTCTCAATTTCTGAACTCTGAAATAATGAGATCAGAGAAGATAACGTCTAAAATACTTTCTAGTTCTAAATCTATGATCCTACTTTGCTTCCAGGTTTTTGTCACCACAAATTAGCATCACTGCAATGTTTTGCTATATATGGGACTTCTTTGTTTGGTGTCCTTGAAGTTCATGACCAGTAATGGTATCTCTGCGCTGAAGGCTTTGAACAGGTGAGTGCCCTCTCTAACAATGCCAGATTGTTTAGTAGTTAGATCAATCCCTACACACTTGAACCGTGAATTGGTCTTCCCACATTCTGAGGAGTAACTATTGTTTCTTTTGTTTAATCTTTGCCAGTATCTTAGGTAGGAAGAAAACCTATTTGTTTGGATTAAAGAAACTTCATATCCTTTGACTACTTAGGTATTGAGAATGTCTCTTGGTCTCGTACAATTATATACCTATGTATGTTGGATGTAAGACTTTTATTATAGATGTTCAGTATATATTTAATGAGAGGCAGGGTAGTACAATGAAAAGACAGCTGACCTCAGAGACCGAAAGAGATGAATTCAAGTCCTGACTCTGACACATAGTGACCATGAGATAAATTGTTATTAATAACCAATGATTCGGAAAAATCCAGAGTTCTCCCCTTCTTCTAAAGTCCTGATTTTTAAAAGTTCTATCTCTTGAAGGGTGTTGCTGAAAATGATATTGGACTAACTTTCTTGTTCAAGACCCCACCCTAGTGGATTAGCCCTTGTGTTCTGCTCAGACTTGGGTGGGGCAGAAATTCTTTGAATAGATTACCAAGGCTCCCATGGTATGGGTATAAAGATAGTTTCTCTCTATCAAGGGGTGACATGATACTATTCTCAGCCCCTCATTATAATACTATTTTTTAACTAGTCAGAGTTTATTCCCACTCCTTTCCCAAAAGAACACATAAGCCCTGAGCTGCCTGCCATGATTGTCTTTGCCAAAGGGCCATCTTTTTATTAATAATACTGGCTTTATTAATAAAAGGATTAAATTACCCAGATATTATGTCTCTCAAACCATTTTAATCACCACAGACATTTTACCACTTAGTCCTTTGAACTCAGTTTACAAATTTCAGAGAAGGTGCTAATCTTTATAGGTAGAGTCCTCTCATTTGGGAATTCCCTATATTACTGAAATTACAAGCCTAGTCCCTATCTTATTTAACACAAAGCATTTCCCCTCAATTTATGGTTCCTATTCTTACACATTATTCATAAAAATGTGGGTTTTTTATAACTTTATGAATTGAAATTGTCTTTTTTTATCCTTTATCATCTCCTCTATCTCTTGCTTGTTTAATTAACAATTGTCTCCTAGCCAAAGTTACTAATAACTTCTTCCATTTTGCTTGAATTTTTAAAAATGATGTTACACAGAATTTACTGTAATATATGCTATAATATGTTATAAGTAGAATTTACTGATGTATCTGTTGTAAGATACTAGTCTAATTACATTTTCTGCCAAACTACTTTTCAGGGTTCCCAACAGTTCTTTTAGAATAAAGCATTCTTCCCCTAGCTAATATTCTTAGAGTTATTAAACACTAACATACTGAGGCTAATTATTTCTGATTCTTGCCTATTCTACCATTTCAACAGGAAATCAGTAATGTTTGGAAATTGTAAG
The DNA here is from genome assembly GCA_023548195.1 of Bettongia penicillata ogilbyi. Taxonomy (NCBI): domain Eukaryota; kingdom Metazoa; phylum Chordata; class Mammalia; order Diprotodontia; family Potoroidae; genus Bettongia; species Bettongia penicillata. Next base: position 4,186,006 of record JAJHZJ010000433.1, on the reverse strand, counting down.
AATCCAAATGAGCAGTGTAAAACCACTTAGGATGGCAAGTACAGAGCTAGAAGGAATATTAGCAATTATCTTTCTAGTCCAACTCTTTGTTTTTCCAGTAAGGAAAATGATACCCAAAGAGAAGAAGCAATTTGACCACAGGCAAAGGAAGAGCCAAAACTCAGGTCTTCTAACACTATATCTTGTTTTGTTTTCCTATCACATCATGCTGCAAAGTATGTTGTCATTAAAATAAATAAGTAGGCAAATAGAAATTGTTTACTAAATGGTTAATAAACTCAATTGTAAGCCCAGCAAGCATTCTGAAGGCTTAGCTGACCCATGACCATTCTTGTCTTTTCAGGTCTCACTACACCTAGAGCATTTTCAAATCGACGAAAATCTATTTCAGAAAGACCGAAGAAAAAGAGACTTCACAGTCTCTGCCAAGCATGACACTAACAGTATTCCAGCCTTTAAAAAAGTATTCTGTATAGATGATCTAAATCCTTCATTCTGTAGCTATAGAGTTACTAGAGATGAATGGATGAAAATAGAGCTCATGCTTATTTCCATAACTAATGGGGGAGTTGGGGAGAAAGGAGGGAATTAGGACTCTGCATCCAGCAATTGCTACTTGAGAATGAACAAGTCCCTTGGGCTCTCAATCCCGCATCTGCTTTTGAAATTTGTGACTTATGAGAGAGAAGAATGATTTCCATTCATGGCTAAAGCTATAATGAGGAATTCTCTTACCTGAGGTAACAGAGTTACAAGAATGGTCAATGGTAGCAGTGGTGGTACAAAGGATGATCTTTGGGTGAAGTCAGTGTACATAGGAACACTACAGGGGAGAGAGTGGATTGTTCCATAGTGTTGCTTTTGTTGATAGTTGATCATTCTCCAAGAGGGTCAATGACACCATGAGGTGATGTCTTGACTCATGGATGAATTGGATTTAAGTGAGGTAGAGTCATCAGTTTCCCTCTCCAAGGGTCATCAAAGCAGTGGCAAGATAAAATTCAGTATGACTGGCAATGGCCCAAGATGGAGTGGGCAACTTAGGCATCTCCGATGTCTGACCAAGCTCTAAACACTCCACAGTGCCTACCTTCTACCACTTTCATGAAAGAAATTGCTCACATTCACCTATTCCACTGAGAGAAGTCTGCACATACTTGAAATAGACACCTCTTTCTCCCAATTCACCAATGGTTTGGAGGCCCCTTGGTTACTCTTATCCTGGTGAAGTCCACCTGCTGAAACAGTTTATGAGGTGTGGTCACTGCACATGCTACAACTTCTTGGAGCCATAGGTGAGAGCTGAATGCTGGGTAGACACCAAAAGTGGATGAGCTTGAAAAGAGCTTGGCAAGTTCTCACCCCAAAGGGGCTAATCCTCCTTGAATACCCCATACACCCTGTTGTGCCATATAGGTGTGGTCCAGAAGAGGACCTCTAAGCACAGTGCACATAGAGGAAGCCTCCAGTCTGCTAAAGGCCCCCTATCATGTTCTGACCCTATGAAAAAGCCCCAGTTATCATGCCCTAGTCATCATTTTTCTAAGGATCTAGAAGTAGATAGAGACTTTGAAATGCCCTGGTCAGGAAAGCATGAGATAAGGCATTTGCAGTGAAAAAAATCAGAAGTGTGGTTCAAATAGACAATAAGAACAATTTAGTATCATGAGACAAGTCTCTCTATCTCAACTTTTTTTGTGGCTCCTCACCTGAAATCCAAGCTGCACCTGTTGGCTTGCTCTTCCAAAGGGCCGTTGGCTGAGGGCCATGAGCATTCCAATTCATTTGAACCCAGGAAAATCTGCACATGGGAGTGATAGGAAACACTGGCAGCCAAAATGAGAACCTGGCAAAGCTCTCTAGGCATCACCTTTCATGACCCAGTTGAAATCGAGCCCACATTTACAGAAGCACATGGAATTTCCCCAAAATGGAGCCAAGGTCTAGCGTGCAATTTTGATTTACAGTAAAAGAACTCAGAATCAGAGCCTGAGAGAAATAGAACATGTTAAACCTGGTGGAACAAGGGAAGCCTCGCATCCCAGTGTGAGCCCAAACCACAAAGAAAAAGCTTCCTGTATGCTATCACGTGAAAAATTTCAATCTGGGGATGGGTTTTCTCTAACGGTATAAAGGAACTAATGTCCTAACCATAAGAGGCATGTCCTAAATTGGTGGCTCATTGTTGCTGAGAGATTTTTCCATTTTATTCAGATCTCTTCCACCTCCATAACTAAGCTGTCATGAATTTTGAGTAAAACACAGGTTTGTGCACCAGGGGTCAGCAGTTTCCAGTCTAAATTGTAACTGGATGGAGTCATAAAAGCTTTACTGGTCAATACAGAGAATTTTTTTTATAACTAGCATCTAAGTATTTGCAAAATGAAAACATGAGTTGCTCTGGAAGGTTATTTTAAAAATGTGAAAATGGATTCACAGAAATTCTGAGGTAGAGAGGACTTTAAGGATCATCTGGTCCAACCCACAGATAGGGAAGTTGTAGCCAAAAAGAGAAGATTTTTAAAATTCCTAAATGTCTGTAGTACCTTTCCTTCATTAACCCTTTGAAGTAGGAAGCAGAAGTATCAGTCTCAAGTACAAAAATAATAATAGATAGTATTTATATAGAACATTGGCCATAGACTCTTTCTAGATCCTTACAATAGCCTTGAGAGGTAGGGTCTTAAAATAGGGATAAGGTATAAGCCAGACGTTAAGTGCCTTGCCAAGGGTCACACAGCTAGCAAATCTGAGACTGGCTTTATACGCCAGTCTTCCTGACTCTAGGACTGGTGTTCTATCCACTGGGCAGCCTAACTGCTAATAACAGCAACTGAAGCAAAAACTCATATCTGCGCAGGACTCAAAAGTTTACAAAGTTCTTTACAACCATCATTTCACCTGATATTCAGAACAAACCTGCCAAGTGAATACTATGATTGCCACCATTTTACAGATAAAGAAACGGAGGCTCCCAGAGGATGACTTCCCCAGTGTCACATATCTAGTAAGTCCCCAAGGTGGGATAGAAACCTCAGTGCTCATGATCTCAAGGCCAGCACTCTCTTAGCACAATAACCAGAAGGGTAAAGAGCATAAAAAATGAAATAAAAAATCACCCTCTGAACTATAGAGTGGTAGAAAGCATACCTAACCTAGGTTTCATTGTGAACTGTCATTGCAACCTGCAAAATGAAGAGAAAATATTCACTCAAAACTCAGAGAAACAGGCATTTACTAAGGTGGCACACTAAGGTTCCAAAATTATTCATTTCCCAATTATCAAAATTCACTTTCTCTAACCTTGCCATCAAGAAGGAATATGATTACTCTAATTCATACTAACTTGAAAATTACTGATAGATCTAATATCCTACACAGCTACATACCTTATCTTAGAAAATGCCAGCCATATATTAAATCTTTAATAAATGCTCAATAGCTGCTTCAACTTACTTGGGTTATGATAGGACTCTTGTAAGATGCAAATCTTCAATGTAACAATAATGATATTTAGGCTTGATTTAAGGAAGAACTTCCTAACACAAATTGGAATATTCTACCTTTGAAGGTGCTGTCCACTCCATTTAGGATGACCATTTGCTGGGAATGATACAGAGGGGATGTTTTTCAAGGTATGTGTAGAATTAAATGGCCTTTGGGGTCCCTTCTAGCACCACAGTTCTATATAACTCTATCAGTACCTTCTCCCCTTTTATCCTTAGAAAACCACTAAGAAAACATCCCCTGGCATCATCTGAACCCATATTCATACATGTCTTCTCATGGTTTCTTGGCCCTTTACCAATGGATGACATTCAACAATCTTTGATTTCTAAGAAACTTTTTCCACTGTCTCATTGAGCTGTCTTCATTGGAAAGCGAGCAAAATCTCATCTAGTCTGCTATGTCTAGCTGGATCCAGATCAGACATGTTTTGTACCCCATTAGTCATCCACCCAATCTATCTTACTGAAGTCTAGTTCTTCCATTCTACCTCCTGCTCTGGGAACATTAATCAAATGAGTTCTAGAATTGCTTCTGAAAGGATATGTTGGTCTCTGACCCTATGACTCCCTTCCCTGTCCCTGCAACTCCCCAGATCAAAACTGCTCCACTCCCTCTCCCCAGGACTATAGGTGTTTCCTCTACCTATAAGAATGTAAACTATGTCTTTCTGAATTTATATTTATGTTCCTAAATCTTAGAAAATACCAAATATTTAATAAATGCCTTTTTGTTCATTCATTTTTTTAAGGATGAACTACAATCTTATTTAAAATGAAATTCATTGAGAGAAATTTATACCAATGAAATTTGGGTAGAAGTAAACCTCATTAGTTACCCCTGGTGACAACTAAAACAAAATCTTAATTTTTATCCATATTATTTTCTCCCTACATGGATTGGCTACTACTGGTTCATATTAGTTTTTGTATTGAAATTTCCTCCTTGAAATCATCTTTAATTCAGGGGATCATAGATTTGGAGCTGGAAGGAACTCAGAAGTCACTTAATCCCAACCACTTCTTTAACAGACAAAGAAAATGAAGCATAGAAAGGTTCTTGATTACTCAAGGTCACACAGGTGGCACCGATTTGACTCAGGTCCTTGAACTTCAAATCCAGCATCCTTTGCCACTCCATCTTGCTATCTCTGAATTCTCAAGTATGTATCAGTATATATGCAAAAGGAAAATAAAGAACTACCAAGAACCTAGTCCATGGGACTGAAATTTTGGCTCCTAGAGTGTCTGTTAGGTCACAACCTGAGGTTCATCCTAAAATAACCTTTAGTTCAGTTTCCTGCACTTCTTGTCCCATCTGACTTTTAAGTGGGATCATTAAAAAATGGTCAATGAAGCTACTTTGGACTTGGACATATCACAGAAAAGAAGCTTTTCCTTTCCCAGTAATACAGTCCAACTCCCCAAGAAACCCTCCAGGTGCTGAAGTTAATTATATATCCAGGTAGGTGGGCCGACAAAAGCGCTCAGAAAACAGCTTGACAATACAAGAAATCAGCCCCTAACCATTTTCAGTTTAGAGAAACTGTATCAAAATTTAATGAAAAACCACATGTCGGGGGAAATTTTGGCATTTAATTTTACAATTATTTACAGCCAGTCTAGTATATAGCATATGGCAAAAAGTTGCCTTCAGAATATGACCCAATATAGTCTTTCTCATGGACTAAATGCTTTGAAAAACTAACCTTATAATGTATCTGAACTTAGGTCATCTTAGGGAAAAGAAAAGGAAAAAAGATCCTTCTGGCTCATTTAATTAAAGTAAAAATTTTTTAAAATGAAATGATAAAAGTCAGGATGATCTAGTTCACACTTTGTACACAACTCTATGGCTCCATGCCACTTCTAACAGATATTAAGAAGACAACACATATTTAACCGTTATTTATTTTTTTAAGTGTTATATACTCTGCCAAGTGGTTTTTTTTTTAAGTTTTAAGTGTTTTTTTGAGTGTTATATACTCTGCCAAGAAATTCCATTCCTCTAAAGTTCATATAATTATACATTAAAAATAAATTTGTAAATAGCCATTCTGCTTGGGTTATATGAGGCAGCTGGTTGATACAGAGGCTAGAGGGGGAAGCTTTGAATCAGGAACACATCTAGCCTCAGATATTTATTTAACTGTCACCCTAGGTAGGTCATTTAGTCTGCCTCAATTTTTTCACCTATTAAGTCAGAAGAATAATTATGGCTCATATCTATGTAGTATCTTACATAATTTATCCCATCTGATCCTCACAACCCTGGGGTGAGGTTAAGTGCTATTATCCCCATTTTACAGATTTAGTTCGGTTGTCCTTCATTCTCCAAGAGGACCAGTGTCCTCTCACTATGCTAAAGTCAAGTTTCAATGTATCCGACTGTGGCTGATCAGACCAATACAAGTTCAGAAAGCTCTATCACATAGTTCACATAATTATTTGAGGGTGGATTCCCTAAAACTTGCACATCTTGCTTTTCCTTTGAGCTTTCTCCATTCTGCTTTGCTCACAGAGCACAGCACCTTCTCTGATATGGGCAAACCATGCTGAGCGGTCCTGTGCCAGTGTCAATTCCAAAGTACTTGAGAGAGACCTTGAGAGTGTCCTTGTATCTCTTCTTCTGACCACCATGTGAATGCTTGCCCTGTGTGAGTTTTCCATAAAATAGTCTTTTTGGCAAGCACACATTTTGCATTCAAACAATGTGACCAGCCCATTGGAGTGGTGCTCTCTGAAGCAGAGTTTGAATGAGTGGCAGTTGAGTTCAAGAAAGGATCTCATTGTCTGGTATCTTATCCTGCAAGGTGATCTTCAGAATCTTCCTAAGACAACTCAAATGGAAGCGATTCAGTTTCCTGGGATGGCACTGGAAGATTGTCCAGGTTTCACAGGCACACAACAATGAGGTCAGTACAATGGCTCTGTAGACCTTCAGTTTGGTAGTCAGTCTAATACCTCTTTTCTCCCACACTTTCCTTTGGAGTCTCCCAAACACTGATCTGGCTCTGGCAATGTATTCATCAACCTCATTAGTTATATGTATATCCCTGGAAAGTACACTACCAAAGTAAATGAACTTATCCACAGCATTCAAAACTTCTCCATTTGCTGTAACTGATGGTGCTATGTACGGATAGTGTAGTGGTGGGTGGTGGAGCACCTGTGTTTTCTTGGTTTTAATTGTTAAGCCAAAGCAGCAAATAATTGACCCATACTTTGTTGCATGTTATCTTCAGAAGCTGAATTGAGTGCACATTCATCTACAAACAGAAAATCATGTGCCATGTCTCACTCCACTTTGGTCTTGGCTTGTGTAGCCTCTTCAAGTTGAAGAATTTAGCCTAAGTGTGACAGCTCACCTCAATGCCATATTCATCCTCATTGAAAGCATTTGACAACATGGCTGAAAACATGGCTCCTTTTGTGTGGCAAAGCTGTGCTGATTCTATTCCAGCTGAAATATACAAAGTAGGGGGACCATTGCTTATACAAAAGCTGACTGGAATTTTCCAGGTTATATGGCAAGAAGAGGCTATCTCCCAGGAGGTCAAGGATGCCTCCATTGCCCATATCTATATGGATAAATAAAATAAGTTGTTCTGTGAGGGGCTGGAGGTGTTTCTCTCTTAGTTACTGCTGGCAAGATTCTTGCCAGAGTCTTCCTTAATAGGTTGATTAACCTATTAATTAACCCTTCACCTGGCAGACAGTCATCTACCTGAGAGCTAGTGTGGCTTCAGAAAATATGAAGAAACAGTTGTTATAGTCTTTGCTGCCCAACAACTCCAGGAGAAATGGCAGAAGTAGAGCAGTGGTCTGTATATGATATTGGTAGATCTCACCAAGGTCTTTGATACTGTCAGATAATGTCAAAATTTGGTTGCCTGGAGAAGTTCATCAGCATTGTATATCAATTTCATAGTGGCATGCTGGTCCAGTATCTTGATAATGGACCATGCTCTTGTGTCTTCCCAGTCCCAGTGGTGTGAAACAAGGCTGTGTGCTTGCTCCCATGCTTTTTTTTTTTTTTAAAGCATTTTAAAGATAAGGAAACTGAGATAGATGACATTATGTAGCTTTCTTATCTATCTATCTACTTATATACACACTGATATGTAAATACTTGAGAAGGATGATGACAATAACTTCAACGTTCCCTCCTACTTGCCAATATTTTTCTGGGTAAGGAGATGGGGGAAAGTGGTTGTATTTGAGTCTGAATGGGGAGTGAAGACATCTACAAATTAGCGATGTGAAAGGTTTACATGGAACTGGTATTATTCAACAGCTTCTTGCACCAATGGAAACATACAACAATAGGCCTTGAACTGGCAACTCAAACAGCCAGGTATCACTCCAAACTCCAGACTCCTCACTATGAAGGGTATGGTAGGCCCCACATATAATCAACTGGGAGACACATAAGCAGCATTAAGGAGCTCACTCTACATGCCTACTGACTCGATTTGGGTTAGGGCAAAGGAAATTTTTTTAAAACAAGGAAGGAAGGATTAGAAAAATACTGAGAGTGTCCTTATGACAGCTTATAGGGCAGTTCTGCCTAGAGTACCTCAAGGGGAAGCAGGGAACAAAGGAACTTGTGACTTGGTGGGAAATAGTGGGTTTTATCTTAAATCTTAGAGACACTTCAAGAGGCAAAAGTCTATCTTTAGTGAACAGAAACTTAAGCAAACTTGAGGCATGAACTTATGCTTATAATACAAGTAGTTAAGAGAATTAACCCAATGATAACCTAGGAGTCCTCCTCAGGGAGTTAGTACAGGGATTTTAAAAAGACCTCATATGTCCAATCAAGTCATGAATTTGTGAGGAACTAATACAGCAAACATGTATTAAGTACCTAGAACCAATCGATTAGCGAGCATTTATTAAGTGCCTACTATGTGACAGGCATTGTGTTCTGTAGTCACCAAAATTAAATAGTCTCTGCCCTCCAGGAGATTAAATTCTATCAAATGCATAAGTATGTACACATACATGTACACATTGAACATGTGTGTTTATATCTGTACATATATACATGCATATATTGAAAATGTGTCTGTTTACGTGTAATTCTGAAATTTTTAAAAATGCATATATATACATATATTCAAGTCAATAAACATTTATTAAGCACCTACTACATGCTTAGCACAGTGCTAAACACTGCTGATTCAAATAAGAAAAAGAAACATAATCCTTGGCCTCAAGGAGCTTACAATCTAATGGGGGAAAGACAACAGAAAAATAAAAGCTTGAAGGGGGAAGGGTGACACTAAAGTCTATTTTGTTTTGAGGAGTTGAAACCAAGCAGCACTGTAGATAGAAAGTAGAATGAGTATATACATACATACATATATGCATACATATATACATACATACATATGTGTGTATATATGTATGAGACAGACTTGTGTATATGCATATATGTATGTGTGTATACATATATCCATATATACATACATATATATACATATACATGAGTGTATATAATAATAATTGAAGAAGGGTCCTATAGTTAGGGACTTACAGAAAGCCTCAACTGGAAGAGGATGGTGAGCTGAGCTTTCAAAGTCACTAGGAATTCTGAAAGGGGAAGAAGGAGAAAAAAAGGAGGAGGAGGAGGAGGAGAAGAAGAAGGAGGAGAAGAACAAGAACAACAAGAACAAGAAATACACTCTAGCCCATGACAAAGTACAGAGACCAGAGATGGAATGCCATGTATGGACAACAGATACAAGACCACTTTGGCTGAACTAAAGAGGGCAAATTCATACTAAGACTGGAAATGTAGGTTGGGATAAAGTTGTAAAGGCTTCCAAAGTCTACCACAGAAGTTTTAATTTGATCCTAGAGCTGATAAGGAAGTGCTGGAGTTTATTCAGCTGAGGAATTAAATAGACTTTAGGAACATCACTCTGTCAAATGTGTGTATGGAGGATAGACTAATAATAGTAATGATAATAGCTATCATTTATATAGTGCCTACTGTATGCCAGACACTGTTGCTAAGAGCTTTAGAATACTTTATTTCATCCTTACAACAACCCTATGAGGTAGGTACCATTATTATCCCCATTTTACATATGAAGAAACTGAAATACCCAAAAGTTAAACGATTTGTGCAGGGTAATAGATCTATTAAGTGTCTGAGGCTGGATTTTAACTTCTTAACTCCAGGTCCAGTGCCCTACCCACTGTGCCACCTAGATGTCCCCTAGACTAGAGAGGGGTTTAAGACACTTGAAAGAGAGCAACTGGAAGGTCATTACAATCATCCAGGTGAGAGGGGATGAAGTCAATGTGAGTATAGAGAAGGGGGCAGATGCTATTGGAGGAGTAAAACTGACAGCAGTTGGCATCTAATTGCCTCTCCGGAGTGAGTGTGAGAAGTTGAGAATGACATTGAAGTCACAAGCCTGAGTGACTTGGAGGTTGGTGATGCACTGGCTAGTATTAGGGAGTTGGAAAATTGGGGAGGATTGGGGAAAAGATAATGAGTTTCTATTTTGATCATGTTGAGTTTGAGATACCAATGAGTCATTCAGTTCAAAATGTCCAATAAGCAGTAAGTGACATAGGAACGAGTGAGTAGTGATGATATTTGATTCAGGGTCATCAGCATAGAGAAGATAATTGAACCCATGGGAACTGATGTGAATGCTGAGAGTGGAGAGAGAGAGAGGAGAGAGCACTGAGCAAGCTTTCCTCTTACTGAGCTGGGGTGCTCTCCTATTCTATACTCTCTTTTGTGTTTCTCTCTTTGAGATGAATGAATTGCCCCATCTGTGCTGATTCTCTGATATCATCTGTGGACCTTTGGCTCTTATCTTGAACTCAGGGGAAAAGGTCTGCCAGCTTTTTATGTTGCTGTGTGCTGACTAGGTCTCCTTTTAGATGATCTAATTATGTACACAATTCAATGGGCAGTAGTTGGCTCATGTACAAATCATTAGTGAGACTTGGTAGGAGTTTGGGCCCATCTAATGTCCATCTCATAGGGCAATTGGGTGCAGACTTGGATTCTAGACTGCCTTTTGAAGCCTCTCAGACAGTCTGGCAGCCAAAAGTCAAAGGAAAATCCTCCCCATGTCCACTACACACTACCCATACCCTACCCTCTCTCTCAGCAGCAGCATGGCACTGAAGGACTTCAGAGGGATTTTCAAATCAGTTTGTATTTAGTATCTTTGTTAAGAGCAGTTTAATTCAAGTTCTCGCTCCTGGAAGCTTTGCTATCAGGACACCTCAACTGGGTATGATGTTTTATCCAGGTGTGAAGTTGTGCAAATACTATTCTGAGAGAGGAAAAAGATACCCATTGCCTAGATGCCTGGTAGGCCTCTGGCCCTCACTCCTAGATTAGTGGCTGTATGGGAGAGTAGTGTGGTGTAACAAACTGTCATAGCATATCTGAAATGCAATACTCCAGGTTTAAACCCCAACTAATAGAGACAACTAGGTAGAACAGTGAATAGAATGCCAGCCCCAGACTCAGAAGGATCAAAGACATTTACCAGGTGTGTGAACTTGGGTAGGTAACTTAACCCTGTTTGCCTCAGTTTCCTCATCTGTAAAATGACATGGAAAAGAAAATGGCAAACCACTCCAGTATCTCTGCCAAGAAAACCCCACATGGGGTCATGAAGAATTGGACATGACTGAAAGGATTCAAGAACAGAGATTTCACATGAAAATATAACTGTCTGGATATATAGCATCTCATTTTAGATTTATAATAATATGCAATGGAAGTATCACAGGTTTTATTATCCCCACTTTTCAGTAGAGAAAACTGAGGCTAAGAGAGATTAAAGGATTTTCTCATGGTGTTGCAGCTGGTAAGTCTTCCTGACTCCAGTGCTCTAACCACTGCAACAAACTTTTGTCTCTTGCTCCTTGTAAGACCTCAAGTCATTTCTCCTCTGTGAGCATCACTTTTTTTATCTATAAATGAGAGAGTTGGGTCAAGTGTCCTGGAAGGGACCATTGAGCTCCAGAGTCCAGTGCTCATTTAGCTTGATCAAGACTACTATCCAAAATACAGCATCCATTCCTACTGAAAACACTGGAGAGCATAAGAATAAATGAAGCCCTCCTTAAAATAATAAGTATCTACTTAAAACCATCAGCAAGCATTATATGTAATGGGAACAAGCTAGATGCATTTCCAATAAGATCAGGGATTAAATAAGGATATCCTTTATCACCAATGTTATTCAGTATGGTACTAGAAATGTCAGCTTTGGCAATAAAAGAAGAAAAAGAAATTGAAGGAATTAGAATAAGCAAAGAAGAAACTAAGTTATCACTCTTTGCAGATGATATGATGGTATACTTAGAGAATCCTAGAGAATCAAGTAAAAAACTATTTGAAAAAATAAACAACTTTGGCAAAGTTGCAGTTACAAAATAAAACCACGGGGGGAGGAGCCAAGATGGCTGAGTAGAAAGACTCACGTATGCTAGCTCCGAACCCACAGTCCATAAATTTTCTGTAAAAAGAACTCCCCACAAATTCTGGAGCACCGCAAGCCATGTAGAAACACAGTGGAAGACATTTCCATTCCAGAGAGCCCTGGAAAGCTGTCCCCAGGGGTCTGTCGTGCTCCAGACAGTGGAGCCCACCCCTGTGCTGCCCTGGCCACGTGGCCCCAGAGGAGCAGATCCAAGCAGGCTTCAGGGACAGAATCTCCAGCAGCCTCGAAGGTCCCTCCACCCACAGGTGCTACAGGTCAGTGAGACAGACTTCTGGGCTGGCCAAGAGGGGAGCAGGGTGTCTCCATGACTCAGGCCCCCTTGGGAGGGAGCTGCAGAGGGAGCAGCAGAGGCAGCAGCGGCCCGGGACTCCCCAAGAAGGCAGGAGCTCCATTGTTGAAGGTCTCTGCATAAACCCCCTGAGGGAACTGAGACTGGGAGGTGGACCTGCCCCCACCCGAGCACCAGAACTTAAGCTCACATTGAATAGCAGCCCCGCCCACCACTGAAAGCCCTGAGGCTGGGGAGCAGCATTTGAATCTCAGACCCCAAGCACTAGCTGGGCAGATCTAGGCAGGGGGGGCCAGGAATCTCAGAAGTCAAGTAACTGGCTGGGAAAATGTCCAGAAAAGGGAAGAAAAATAAGACCATAGAAAGCTACTTTCTTGGTGGACAGATGTTCCCACCTTTCATTTCTAATGACGAGGAACAATGCTTACCATCAGGGAAAGATGTGGAGGTCTGGGTCTCTGTATGCCAGACATCCCAGGTGGATGTCCAGTGGGCTCAGGCCATGAAAGAGCTCAAAAAGGATTTTGAAAATCACGTTAGACAGGTGGAGGAAAAACTGGGAAGAGAAATGAGAGAGATGCAAGAAAAGCATGAAAAACGGGTCAATGCCTTGGTAAAGGAGACCCAAAAAAATGCTGAAGAAAATAACACCTTGAAAAATAGGCTCACTCAATTGGCAAAAGAGGTTCAAAAAGCCAATGAGGAGAAGAATGCTTTCAAAAGCAGAATTAGCCAAATGGAAAAAGAGGTTCAAAAGCTCACTGAAGAGAATAGTTCTCTCAAAATTAGAATGGAACAGATGGAGGCTAATGACTTTATGAGAAACCAAGAAATCACCAAACAAAACCAAAAGAATGAAAAAATGGAACACAATGTAAAATATCTCCCTGGTAAAACAACTGACTTGGAAAATAGATCCAGGAGAGACAATTGAATAATTATGGGACTACCTGAAAGCCATGATCAAAAAAAGAGCCTAGAAATCTTTCATGAAATTATCAAGGAAAACTGCCCTGATATTCTAGAACCAGAGGGCAAAATAAGTATTGAAGGAATCCATCAATCACTGCCTGAAAGAGATCCAAAAAGAGAAACTCCTAGGAACATTGTGGCCAAACTCCAGAATTCCCAAGTCAAGGAGAAAATATTGCAAGCAGCTAGAAAGAAACAATTCCAGTATTGTGGAAATAAAATCAGGATAACTCAAGATCTAGCAGCTTCTACATTAAGGGATCAAAGGGCGTGGAGTAGGATATTCCAGAAGTCAAAGGAACTAGGGCTCAAACCAAGAATCACTTACCCAGCAAAACTGAGTATAATACTTCAGGGGAAAATATGGTCTTTCAATGAAACAGAGGACTTTCAATCATTCTTGATGAAAAGACCAGAGTTGAAAAGAAAATTTGACTTTCAAACACAAGAATGAGAAGAAGCATGAAAAAGTAAACAGCAAAGAGAAGTCATAAGGGACTTACCAAAGGTGAACTGTTTACATTCCTACATGGAAAGACAGTATCTGTAACTCTTAAAACTTTTCAGTATTTGGGTAGTTGGTGGGACCACACACAAACATACACATACACACACATGTACACACATGTGCATGCACACACATACACACATGCACGTACATACAGAGACAGAGAGCACAGAGTGAATTGAATAGGATGGGACCTTATCTTAAAAGAAATTAAGGTAAATGGTGAGAGAGAGAAATGTAGTGGGAGGAGAGAGGGTGAAATGGAATGGGGTAAATTATATCTCATTCAAGAGGCAAGCAGGAGACTTTTTAGTGGAGGGAAAAAGAGGAGAGCTGAGAAAAAAACATGAAGTTTACCCTCATCACATTCGACTAAAGGAAGGAATAAAATGCACACTCATTTTGGTATGAAAACCTATCTTACAATACACGAAAGTGGGGGAGAAGGAGATAAGTAGGGTGGGGTGATGATGGAAGGGAGGGCAATGGGAGGAGGGAGCAATTTGAAGTCAACACTTGGGGAGGGACAGGATCAAAAGACAGAATAGAAACAATGGGGGGCAGGACAGGATGGAAGGAAATACAGTTAGTCTTACACAACACTACTGTTATCGAAGTCATTTGCAAAACTACACAGATATGGACTATATTGAATTGCCTGCCTTCCCAAAGGGAATGGGTGGGGAGGGAGGGATGGGGAGAATTTGGAACTCAAAGTTTTAGGAACAACTGTTTAGTATTGTTCTTGCTACTAGGAAATAAGAAATATAGTTAATGGGGAATAGAAAGTCATCTGGCCCTACAGGACAAAAGAGAAGATGGGGACAAGAGAAGGGAAGGATGATAGAAGAGAGGGCAGATTGGTGATAGGGAAAATTAGAATGCTAGGTGTATTGGGGTGGTGGGAGGAGATAAATGGGGAGAAAATTTGGAACCCAAAATTTTGTGAAAATGAATGTAAAAAGTTAAATAAATAAATTTATATTTAAAAAAAGAAAATCAAAATAAAACCACATAAATCATCTGAATTTCTGTATATTATTAACAAAGTCCAACTGCAAGAGATAGAAAGAGAAATCCCATTTAAAGTTATGGTAGACAATATAAAATATTTGTGAGTCTACCTATCCAAACAAATCCAAGGACTATACGAACACAATTCCAAAGCACTTTTCACACAAATAAAGTCAGATCTAAGTAATTGGGAAAACATCAGTTGCTCATGGGTAGGCTGAACTAATATGATAAAAATGACAATTCTGCCTAGATTAATTTATTTATTCAGTTCCATACCAATCAAACTACCAGAAAATTATATTCTAGAGCTAGAAAAAAATATCAAAATTCATTTGGAAGGAAAAATGTTCCAGAATATCAAGGGAATTAATGAAAAGAAATGCTAGGAAAAATGACTTAGCTATACCAGATCTCAAATTCTATTATTAAGCAGCAATCATCAAAACCTATGGGTACTGGCTAAGAAATAGAGGAATAGATCAAGACACAATAGTCAACTAGTCAACAAATATAGCAGTCTACTGTTATATACCCATGGATATACCCCAGCTTCTGGGATAAGAACCCACCGTTTGACAAAAACTGCTGGGAAAACTGGATAATAATGTGGTGGAAATGGGGCATAGACCAATGCCTGACACCACACACAAGAATAAAGTCCAAATGAATACATGATCTAGGTATAAAGGCTGATACTACACAAATTAGGGAAGCAAGGGATAATGTATTTGTCAGATTTATGGAGAATGGAGAAATTTATGACCAAGCAAGAGATAGAGAACATTATGAAGTGCAAAATGGATAATTTTGATTACATTAAGTTGAAAAGTTTTTGCATAAGCAAACCAAATGCAACCAAGATTAGGAGGGAAGCAGAAAACTGGGAAATAATTTTTACAACTAGTATCTGTGATACAGACCTCATTTCTAAAATATATGGAGAACTGAGTAAAATTTACAAGAATGCAAGTCATCTCCCAATTGATAAATGGTCAAAGAATATAAACAGGCAATTTTCAAAGGAAGAAATTAAAGTTATCTATAGTTATAGAAAAAATGCTCTAAATTACTATTGATTAGAGCAATGCAAATCAAAACAACTCTGAGGTACCACATCACACCTATCAGGTTGGCTAACATGACAAAACAGGAAGATGATAAATGTTGGAGAAGATGTGGGAGAATTGGAACACTAATTCATTGTTGGTGGAGTTGGGAGCTGATCCAACCATTCTGGAGAGCAATTTGAAACTATTCCCAAAAGGCTACAAAAATGTGCATACTCTTTCACCCAGCAATATAACTTCTAGGACTGTACCCCAAAAAGATCATAAAAAGGGGAAAAAGTCCCACATGTACAAAAATATTTATAGCAGCTCTTTTTGTAGTGGCCAAGAACTAGAAATTGAGGGAGTGTCCATCAACTGGGGAATGGTTGAACAAATTGTGGTATATGAATGTAATGGAATACTATTGTGCTATAAGAAATGACAAACAAATGACAAACAGTCGGACTTCAGGAAAACCTGGAAAGACTTATATGAACTGATGCTAAGTGAAATGAGTACAACCAACTTATACACAGTAAAAGATTACTATCTAGCTATGTAGGACTGATGTCAATGACTGGAATCAGTCAAGGCAACAATGAGTATAGGATCTAGGTATATAGGAATGTTTCAAATAAAATCACATAAAACAATAAGTGGTTTGTATATGGACAGCACCATAAAGTTTTGTAGTTTCCATTTATTATCTCATTTGATTCTCACAACAATCTAGTGACTTAGACAGCTAGTTGGTACAGAGGATAGAAGGCTGGGCTTAGAGTAAAGAAGATCTGAGTTCAAATCCTCCCTCAGACACCATGTAATCCTAGGAAAATAAATTAGCCTCAGTTTCATCATCTGTAAATTAGGGATAATTATAGCCATTACTTTCAAGATTTTTTTAACTCAAAAAAGTACTTGCAAGTGTTTTGCAAACCTTAAAATAGTATTCAAATATTTCTTGTTGCTTTTATATCAGCATTACTGTATTATACTCCCATTTGACAGATTAGGTAGCCAAGTATAAAAGAGATATGATTTACCCATGGTCATATAGCTAATATGTGCAGAGACAGGACTTGAACCCAGGTCTCCCTGACTCTTCAAATGAAGTAAAAATATTTAAGTTGATTGGATGGATATCAATCCTCTTTTCCTCTGTTAGACTATAAACTCTCAGTGAGCAGGAACATAATTCATTTCTATTTGTCCCAAGAGCCTAGTAAATCACCATGTACCTTGTATGTGTTTTTTTTTTACATTTTTCCTTTGTATTTACTTTGTATTATTTTGTAGCTCTTTATCTGTGTGACTACTACCCACCTTCTCCAAGAGAATGTAGAAGCTCCATGAGGGCAGGGACATTTTTGTTTCAGTTTTTGTATCTCATCGGTCTACTTGGACAATGCCCTCCATGAAACCCCCACTTTTATCCTACCCCCACTGTCCAGTCAGACTGGTTTTCCTCTCTGCTCCTTATACAGGACACTTCATTTCCCTTCCCTATTACTTTGCACTGGCTGCCTCCCATGATTTGAATGTACTCGCTGCATACTTCTGCCTTAGTGTCTATCTCTTTCTTAGAACTGTAGCTCAGGCATTATCTTCTGTGAAACTTTTCCTGATTTCCCCAACTGCTAGTGCCCTCCCTCCCTAACTATTGTATATTTAATTATTTTATTTATGTCTGTATTTATTTTCTTTATATTTATGAAATACATATGCATGCATGTATTTGTCTTCCCCATTATAATGTCAAGTCAGCTCATTGCAAGTTTGTTCTTTGTTCTTGTAACCCCAGATCCTGAGCACCTAGTACAATGCCTGACACATAATAGGAATTTAATAAATACTTATTGATTTGTTGGTTTAATAAATGCTTGTTGAATCAAATTGTAGAATTGAACTAAGAAGGAAAGGAATAATTGGTGTGGGTATACCTAAGTTATCACACTCACCTGAATTGCTCCATGCTTCCGAAGACAGTCATTCTCAGGGACAAAAAATAGGAACTTTCTCAGCTGCATGAGAGTGGATTTCTGCTTTTGATCTTAAAGGCAAGTAGATGCCAATTAATTTAAAAGTCTGAGGTGCCCAACAAAGAACATTCCAAGTACTGGGGATTCCAGGAAAAGCCTAGATTAGAAGAAATAAGCAGGAGATGCAGCCTGTCCTAAGGAAGATGAAGCCCCAGGAACCAGAGGCTTTTTAGAGTTCCCACCCTCTCTCCTGTTCTACAAATTAAGAGCATCTGTTGCAAGTACATAGTTCACAACATCTGTTGGCAGTAATCCATTCCCCACCTCCAATCCTCAAAAATGCCAGTTACGGGGAAAACAGAAAGGAAAGCACATCAAATTTCAGTATCAGGGATTTAAGCTCATGTCCAAATCCTTCTATTACATTATAATTTGTTTAAGTAACAATTCAATCAACCAATCTATTGATCTCTCAAACAAGCATTATTAAGCCTACTATGAATCAGGCATTGTGATTGAGAATGCCAAGAGGAAATTGAAACAGTTCCTACTCTCAAGAAGCTTACATCCTAAGTGGGGAGATAGCATGTTTAGAGATGGATAGATTACAGCAGACAGACAGATAAACAGGTAGATAGACAAGAGAGAGAAACAGGTGGAAGGGGAAGGAAGGGGAGGGAGGAGGAGGGAAGGGGAGGGAGGGGGAGGAAGGCATTTAAAGTTTTCATTGAGTCCACTGTCTGATCTTCAACCCAGATTTTCTTGATCCCTGAGGTATGTGACCTGGTGCTTATTTCCCAGAATTAAAAGTAATTGTTTGAATGGACCAGCCATCCCTGACTTTTTCTTCTTCATTTGATTCTTTCATATTTTCTTCAAAGCACTTACTTGCCAGTCATTTGATTGCTATTTTTCTCATCTGTAATCTTCCTCAATTTCTGAGTTCCTCGAACCCCATGGCCTCCCTTGACCCACACCTGGACCTTAAAGAGGAATCCTCAAACTTGCCCCCACTAATAGGGAAGACCATGGACAGGGAGTCAAAAGAGAATTATGGAAGGAAGCAGGAGGGTGTTATTGTTCTATGTGTCAAGGTTTATAAAATGATTATTCTCTTTCGATCAGGACACAGCAACTCTGTTTAAATGTTTGTTTAATACTCCCCAACAACATTCTCGAGAGTCAAGGCAGAAACATTAGCGCTGAGTTGATGTTTCGATGAGCCTTAAATCAGCATAGCTTTGACACAGCACAGTGGCAAAAGCTTCAATACAAGTAAAATACAGACTCTGTGGAATTCAGTTGAAACAATTAATCAAATATTTAATTATATTGCAACAGAATACAGTTATCAAGCCTTTAAGTAACAGTGGTTGAGTCCCAAGTGATTCAGGCTCCAGAAGACACTCAAAAACAAAAAGCTTGTTTAAACTACTGTTACTTTTAGTTACAACAGGAAAATCAGCAGAAGATGAGGTTGGTTACAGAACCCAAAGGTTAGGCTACAGAGATCCAAGCTTTATAAAAGATCTCCACAATATGTCTACAATTGAACATAGACAGCTGAGTCAATAGATTATTGCTACGGGGTCCAGAACTAGAGTAATGAAGGACTTAGAGGCCATGTTATAAGAGGATAGACTGAGGGAACTGGGGATATTTAGCTTGAAGACCCTTATAATCACAGCTGTCCCGGAGTTGAATGAGGTGCCTTGTTCTTCTCTGGAGACCCCAAGGATCCATCTATCTATTTTTGATGTAATCTATCCATTTCTATGTAAACTTGCTATCTCCACACTTACCCACTTACAATGTAAGCTCCTTTAGGGCAGGAACTTTCTCGCTTTCCTGTCTGTATTCTCAGGTGCCCCCCCCCAACTCCACCCCCTTTCTCCACAGATCTTAAAGAAGAGGCTGGATAAGCCCTTGTCTCATATGATTCAGTAGAGGTACTTCTCCAGGTGTGAGTTGGAACAGCTGACCCCTGAGGTCCCTAAGGTGTCTTGACAGAACTTCCCAAGACCATATTAGTCTATAAATTACTCAGTGAAAAAAAAAATGAAGCTTTGAGGGCTCAGGGCTAGCACTTCTGCTGGAGACAAGGGAGAATAGATCTGAGAGAGAACATCTGAGTGCTTTTGACCCCAGCTTCTCCTGCCTCTAGGTACCTTGGATATAATGTAGTTCCTCTTCCTTCTCCTCATGGGCAGTGACTTAGAGCTTTGGAGAGAGACTGTGTACAGGAAGGCAAAGCCACTATTCAGAGAGTTGAGGAGGGGAAAGACAGAGCCCAAGTGTGGTTTCACCTGACAGGCTGGACTGGGTGTAGGGGCTCTAGTGGACTCCTCCCATCCTCGCCTTTGAAAGGAAAGTGAATCAGTCAGCAATCATATAATAAAGCACTTACTGTGTGCCAGACACTGTGGTAAGCTCTAGGAACACAAAAGAAGGCACATCAGCAACAGCAACAGAAAGTCCTCAAGGAACTCACCATCTAAAGAGGGGGAACACATGCTGATAATCATGTGTATACCAGACATATACAGGGCAAATGGGAGGTAAATAGATCCTCTGTCAAACCAAGGTGATTGGAGGCTGTAGTGTCATAGGGATCTGTGCTCTGGGAAGCAGGGCTGGACCAGACCACTTGAGGCGATCCTAGAATTAATGGGTATCTCATAGTCAGAGAAGCCCCAGTGTAGCCCAATCTTTCCACCCAGAACAGAGAAATCTGTTTCACTCACCTGTCTCCTCAAGCAGTTCTTGATTCTGGCCACCCTTCATCAATGAGGGCAGGGTTACTTTGTCCCTTCTTGGTGTTTCAGAAGCTATTTTTATGCCTGACAGGTTTGTGCTGTTAAACCATGGTTATAGACTCATGTCAATGTCACATTTTCTGAATGTGGGGCTGCAATAGGTTGGGCCTCTCATGGGTCAGTTACCTGGCAATTTATGTCTTAAAATGGAACAAAATGAGACACATAATCCATCCAACAGATAAAAAAGGGTTTACTTAGTCATAGCAAGGGAAGGATGTTCATCCAGGATAAAGCATTGATTCAATAGAGTACAACTTTCAAGGCTTCTTCATGGCACTTGTCTATAGCCCAAAATCTCAGGTTTCAGTGCCTCTGGTCCTGATTATCTGACATCCAAGTGACCAGAGAACTTAATCAATGTCCCAAGTATGTCAACCCCACTATGCCAATTGAATTTCAAGGAAAGTTGTAATATAGTTCAAGCAAAAATAACCTAATTTGCATGAGAGGAGGGACAATATATATATATATATATGTATGTATGTATGTATGTATGTGTGTGTGTATGTGTATGAATAGTGCTCCTACTATTTCCCACTCCTTGGTGGTAAGGTCCTTAAAATCTTCTAGAAGACCTTCTCCCACTTGAATAACTAGGATTGCTACTGCTTCAGTAATGAAAGAAACCTAATATAAGCATCAGTGAAAGACGAAAAGAAAATATAAATTGGAAATATCTCACAAACAATGGAACTTCTCCCTGAAGGAATATTGATTATGAGGGAATGAAAACCAGAAACTCCAGGCTTCTCTTTTGTTCTTTGGAAAGACCAAGTCCTGAATTTAAACAACCTAGCCTATGTGGTAGATAATGTCAAATCTTTACTGTACATAGCAGTTCTCTCAGAGATGACCCTGAGTCGAAGCGTTACCAGGAATATCAAAGCTGCATTGAAGATGATGACACTTCTCTGATTCTCATGACAGGTCAGATAGAATTGTCCTGTACCATCATCACTTCTTGTTCCCTAGTCCAACAGCAACATGAAAAGGGAACGTAGATACCCAGTATTTGCCCTATTAAAAGCCTCTGAGCTACTGTATCTTTTCTTCCATGGAGGCTAAGTAGACATTTTCATCTTCTCCTTGTTGAAAAAAAAAATGTAAGCTATCTGGCAACAGGAGCCAACTGGTACAGTAGATAGAGTCAGGAAGATCTGAATTCAAATCTGGCCTCAGACACACCCTAGTTCTGTGATCCTAAACAAGTCACTTAACCTCATTTGCCTCATTTTCCTCAACTGTAAACTGGGGATAATAATAGTACCTACCTCTCAGGGTTGTTATAAGGATAAAATAAGATAATATTTGTAAAGTTCTTAGCACAGTGCTTAGTACACAGCAGGTACTACATAAATGCCAGCAGGCATCATCATTATCATATTTCTCTATGTGGGTTAGTTTTATTAAATTGTTTTTCTCTTTTTAATTCTTTGCTGCAAGGGAAATGTGAGGATATATTGGAAAATGTAGGCGAAGTAAAAATAAAATATATCAATAAAATTATTTTTTAAAAGATTGGGCACTTTGCCTCACTTGAGATTCCTTTGATCACAGCATCAAGTGAAGGTGATGCCCTAAGCTCACAGGTTACACGGCCCTATGAAGGGGCGCCAGGCCTTGGCCTCCACATTTTCCCTTTTAAAGTGAAGGTGATTGAAACCGTGTGAGTTTCAAAAGGTCTGTAGCGTGTCTTGGCATCCCAGCATTCTAGAATCTGGGTTACAGAAGCAATGAAGCGCTGAGAATGAGCTTTGGGACCCCAGGCTGGCAGAAACTGAGAATAGGACACATTTGTAGTCATACTACAACTGGGCATGAACTTGGTGGGGCCAATACTGTGAGAAACTAAGTCAAATTTTGAACCTACTCTTCCAGATACCTATAGTAGTGCAAGGGCATAAATTTCTTGCAGTATTGGAGAGAAATCTTTGTACTTTGTCTTTGCCATGACTTTGAAATAAATTAGTAGTAGTAGTAGCAGCAGCAGCAGCAGTAGTAGTAGTAGTAGTAGTAGTAGTAGTAGTAGTAGTAGTAGTAGTAGTAGTAATAGTAGTAGTAGGAAGAAGAAGGAAAAAGAAAGCAGAAGGAGAAAAAGAAAGAAAGAAGAAAAGGAAAGAATATTGACCACCAAATGATGAATACTTTAGACCACAACAATTCATGAAACTGGTAAATTTTTGGGAGGTGTTCATAGCAGGAGTATCTGTGCACATGAAATCATGAATCTTTTAAATACTAAGAAGTGTATTAATTTAATTTTTGCATTCAAAGCAATCTGGGAAAGAAAGTTGGCTGTTGATTACCATTCAGAGAGTCAATCAAAAATTCATTGAGTAGAGAGGCAACAAGGTATTGGGAAAAATAACTGACTTTGAAGTCAAAGGACCTGCATTCATTTTCTGTGTCTGACCTTTACTGCTGTTGTGACCTTAAGCAAGTCACTGAATTTTCATGGACCTTACTTTCCTTCTCTCTAAAATGAGAGGGAGTCAAATAGGTGGCACAGTAAATAGAGTGCCAGACCTAGAAGAATCAGGAAGACTCGACTTCCTGAGTTCAAATCTGGCCTCACTTCCTAGCTGTGTGACCCTGGGAAAGTCACTTATTCCCTGTTTGCCTCAGTTTGCTCATCTATAAAATGAACTGGAGAGAGAAATGGCAAATCACTCCAGTAGCTTTGCAAGAAAACCCCAAATGGGGTCATGACGAGTCAGAACAACAAAATGAGAGGGTTGGATTGACTCTTGAGAGAGGGGGATGTTGGAGCCTGTCAAACATCCTGGCTTTGCTTGGCCCAGTAGCATTCTCTTTCTGAAAGTCTTAAGTTCATGGTGTAATTCTTCAATACAACAAGGAGATTTGATTTTGCTCACATTGGACACTGTCTACTAATCTCCCATTGTGACCCTTCCACAGTTTAGTATGTAGTCTTTGGGAATGGAAGCTGCCAAAACAGCTCATCCACCTGTGGACAACCTGGTGCTGAGACCATCCAACTTGGCCAGATTCTTCCTTGAAAACCAAAAACAGGTCATTGTGGGACCTGTACTTGATTACTTTCCTGACTAATGGCACCTTCCAGAGCTTTCCTTCTGGTGTTATAGTCTTTGGGACCCCATGGTCATCTCCACAGAAAAGCTGAGGCATCGGAGCAGGACATCAGCCAGTGAGGCAGATGAAGAGTAGACAATAAATTGCAATTTAATGACTGATTCAAAGACATCCCAGAATTGTTTTCCATCTGATTTAGAGGAACATCAGGACTGATGGTATGAAGCCAACAGCTGGGTTCTTAGAATTATTTATCATTTTACCCTTGTTATGTAAAAAAGAATCAGTAACTAAGATTGATGTCAATGACCCTGAGAAATATGTCATTAGACAAGATGCCTTCTCAGTGGCGCCAACCCTCCATAAAGCACAACAGACCAGATGTCATTGCAGGGGATATAGGTATGGATTTCCAAGGCCATATTCAATGTCAAAATTGGAAATTTTCCTCTTCTCTCAGTCTTTATGATGAGCAGCATTGTTTTAAGATGCCACATCTGATTTTGTAGAACAATCATGAATCCTATTGGATCATAAGTATTTAGCCACAGAATACATTCATGCATCTCACAGCTGGGTCTTTGCTTGCTTCCCTGAGTCCCACAGTTAGGAATGAGGGATAAAAATGGGGCAGTACTGATTTACAGTGATTTTCCTAGAGCAAGGATGGGGAATCTATGGACTTAAGATGGCCCACTAGGTCCTCAAGTGTGGCCCTTTGACTGAATCCGAATTTCACAAAATAAATTCCCTTAATAAAAGGATGTATTCTGTAAAACTTGGACTCAGTCAAAAGGTCACACCCAAGGACCTAGAAGGTTACATATGTGGCCTCCAGACTAGAGGTCACCTGCCCCTCTCCCCGCCACCCCACCCAGTAAATTTTGACTAACTCATTTCTTCTTATTGTTTCTCTGTAAGATTGTTTGCCTTACATATTCTGTTAGCTAGAAGGAACAATACAGATCACCTAGTTCAACCTGTACCTGACCTAGAATCCCTTTCACAACATCCCCAGCTGTAATGGTAATCTAAATGAGAAGATCTTTCCCATCCATTAATAGACCTGCCTGGATCACATGGAAATCTAAGTCACATGGAACTTGTGATGGGAGGAGTTTGCTGAATGAGTGGAACAGGAAGTGAATCAGAACAGTCAGATCTGAAAAAGAGAGAACAGGCAGTACCTAGCGTGAATGGGAGAGCTTGTTTGTGATTTTGTTTAAGGGAGCTGGTTTGTGGGAAGCCTAACAGAGGGAAGGTTTGGGGATGGTGGTGGCCCCTGCATTGTTATTGTGTATAGATTTCTTAGTTGTTATGATGTATTTGACTTTCTGGTATTGGAATAAATGTTTTGGTTCTGTCTTCCACGTAGAGTCTGTTATATTATGCGATTCAGAAGTGTGCCACTGTAGGTGCTGTGAATATCACATTGGTGCTACACCAACATGTGGTTCTTCAGCCCTTGCTTAAAATTCTCCATTGATGGAGAGTTCACCACCCCCCAAGGCAGCACCTTTCACACCTTGGGATAGATCTTTTTTGAAAATTGTTCTTTATTCTTACATATTCCAGTGGGTCCCTGGTCTCCTTGAGGTGGGTGTTCCCTCAAATGGTTCAGATCACATCTTGTCCATACTGGGTGACTTTAGAATTTATCCATCCACAAATTTGTCATGGAAATTTTATGTAACCCACTGGGGACCTTCCTGAATTTCTTCTGACATAGAGGATACCAATGGAGTAAAGGAGTGATCTATTGGTTATCCCTTCATGTAGCCACGTGGTGAGCCCATATTCCTCTTTGCTCATTAATTTTTTGATGACAATCTGTGCTTTAGCTCTCCTTCATAATCTCTCACTGAGAGTGGATTGCAAGCTACTCACATCTACTGTATCCCTTCAGTTACTTTATATATAATATTAATTTTTCATTTCCTCAGAGATAACACATCATGACTGCAAGTCATACTTTACATTAAACCCATGTGGTAACTGTTAGGAGACATAGACGCCAAATGTCTTCAAAGATCAACAAACAAGTATCATTCCTAGGGCAATGAAGAGGGTCATGGTGGGTATGAGCAGAAACTTCACCAAGAAAATTCTCCCCAGCTTCTGGGATAAGAACTCACTGTTTGACAAAAATTGCTGGGAAAACTGGTTAATGGTGTGGCAAAAATTAGGCGTAGACCCTTGCCTGACACCGTACACAAGAATAAAGTCCAAATGGGTACATGATTTAGGTATAAAGATTGATACCATGAATAAACTGGAGGAGTGAGAAATAGTGTATTTATCAGATTTATGGAGAAGGGAAGAATTTTTTACTAAAGAAGCAATAGAAAGCATTATGAAATGCAAGATGGATAATTTTGATTACATTAAACTGAAAAGTTTTTGCACAACCAAACCCAATGCAATCAAAATTCAGAGGGATGTAGTAAACTGAGAAAAAAAATTTATGGCTAAGCTCAGGGATAAAGGCCTCATTTCTAAAATATATAGAGAACTGACAAATGTATAACCATACAAGTCATTCCCCAATTGATAAATGGTCAAAGGATATGAACAGGCAATTTTCAGGGGAAGAAATTAAAGATATCTATAATCATATGAAAAAGTGCTCTAAATCACTACTGATTAGAGAGATGCAAATCAAGAAAATTCTCCCATAAGTCCATACCCCACAAGGAAATGGTCAAATAATTTATATTATTTGTAATATAATTGTACATAATTTTAAATGCTATTTATATAGCACTTTAAGGTTAACAATATTATTTCCTTTTATCCTCAACTATGTAGGAGCTATATGTTATTATTTTCCCCATTTTACAGCTGAAGAAACTGAAGACTGTGACTTAACCAGGGTCATGCAGCTAATAAGTCTCTGAGGCTGTGTAGCAGCAAGCACTCTGGCACATCCAGGATAGCCTACTGGCACAGGTTCTTAGAACTGCTTTTCTAAAAGGAAATCAACTTATGAAGGGTCAAAAATTTACTTTAATTACATTTGCCAACTGAGAAAATACAAGCAAAGAAATGAACACCAAACAGGGCTTCTAAATGTCTGACCATAAGTAATACATACATCACAGATCAACAGAGAGATTCAACTGTATATATACAATTACCAGAGAGAGAAGCACCAACATTTGGGTTTTCGAAGGGGCAGGGCACTTAACAGCTACCCAGAGTCTCATCTGGCACACAACTCTTCTTCAAAAGAATAAGCCCCAAAGTAAAACTGCACCTCAGAGTATATATACACTTTTCAGAGCAGGAGGGCATTGCAACCTTCATGACCCAGTGACTCTTTAGCAATTAACAAAAGGTGTGGGTCTTCATACAAAACAAGTCTCCCCAATCAAGCTTCCCTTAATGGACTCCACCTGAGTTCCATTAATGGGTGAGGAAGATCTTTAACTCCAATTAACATTACAGATTGGAACTGAACTCAAGTCTTCCTGACTCCAAGCCAAGAGTATTGTGCCACGTTAATTTTCAGTCATGTCTGACTTTTTGTGACCCTATTTTGGGGTTTTCTTGGCAGAGATGCTAGAGTGGTTTGTCATTTCCTTCTCCAACTCATTTTACAGATGAGCAAACTGAGGCAAAGAGAGTTAGGTGAGTTGCCCACAGCCACACAACTAGTAAGTGTCTGAGGCCACATTTAAACTCAGGGAAATGAGTCTTCCTGACTACATGCCCAGCACTCTTTCCACTGTACCACCTAGCTTCTCTACTACCTAGTTGCCTCTAGAAGATAGAAAAGACGGGCTGGTCACAAGGTGTGACAAGTGGGATGGCCAAACTCATCCACTGGTCCCCTCAAAATGTCAGAACAAAGCACAAAGGGCTACCAGTAGGCTGAGTATGCCTTTTGTAGCAAGGATGGGAGGATAGAGATGAAAGTCATACAACATGTGCAGGCATGGAGGAATGGCTATGTGTATAGTTGGAGAGACCTCTAGAATCTATGACATCACAGCTCCA
Source organism: Bettongia penicillata ogilbyi (assembly GCA_023548195.1). NCBI lineage: Eukaryota > Metazoa > Chordata > Mammalia > Diprotodontia > Potoroidae > Bettongia > Bettongia penicillata. Next base: position 4,158,322 of record JAJHZJ010000433.1, on the reverse strand, counting down.
TTGCAGGATCTGGGTTTAGCAGAACATGATTCAATATGAATCAGCAGCATTATGGAGCAGTCAAAAAATTTAAATCAATCTTATGCATTTTTAATGATGACATAGTATCTAGAATAAGGAAGAAGTTGGTCCCAATGAATCCATCCTGGTAAAATCACAGCTAGGCTGCTGTCTGGTTTCATTTGCGACAGTTGAGGAAGAAAATTGACCAACTGGAGCCCAGCCAAAGAAGGATGACCAAAACTGGAGACAAAGCATGACCTTGGAGGATTACTTGAATGGATTGAGTGTATTTAGCCTGAAGATGTTGGGAAGAGGGGGAAAGACTGTGTGAAATCAACAGAAAAGAATACCCAGTAGCCTGTAATTAAGATCTACTTCTCATTTCCTGATCCTTGCTTTTCCACTTCCTCTCCTTTGTTGTCTTAGGACAAAGAGCACTGGATTTGAAATAAGAAAGACTTGTGTTCAGATCCTACCACTGTTATTAACTGAATGGCCATAGCCAAGTTACATAACTTCTCTGAACCTCAGTTTGTTCATCTGTAAAATTGAGATAATAATATAAGCAACACTTAGGTCTCAGGGTTGCTGTGACACTCAAATGAAGCAAAATATTGGAAACATTTTGCAAATTTTAAAGCCATCTGAAAGGTGGTACAGTGGATAAAGTTTAGAATGGGGAAGACACATCTTCATGAATTCAAATCTGACATTGGGTACTTACTAGTTGGGTGACCCTGATTAAGTCATTTTACCCTGTTTGCCTCAGTTTCTTCCACTGTAAAATGAGTTGGAAAAGAAAATGGCAAACTATTCTAGTATCGTTGCCCAGAAAACCCCAAATGAGGTCACAAAGAGGCAGCCACAACTGAAAACCAACCCAACAGCAACAATAAAAAATGGTGGCTATTATTATTAGATCTATTCTGAATTTCTCCTTAGTATCTTAGCCTGCCTAGATGTCATGCTGGCTGCCAGATACCTCCAGCTCCATCCATAATGAAGGGCTCAGGGTCAGTGGAAGAAGGGAGCTGGGTTATCTGCTAACATTGTGGCAAATGGAAGACCAGGCAGATACCACTGGCCACTCTGGCTGGTGGAGAGAGGAGAAGAAAGAGAAATTAAGATGTCTTGTAGGATCAGAGAATCATAATACCATAGAAAACTACCTCATTTCACAGTTGGGAAGACTGAGGCCCAAAGAAGCTATAACTTTCCCAAATTCATGCCTATAGAATGGGATCTTGGGGAGGAGTAGAAAGATTCACATATGCTAGCTCTGAACCCACAGCCCATAAATTTTCTGTAAAAAGAACTCCCCACAAATTCTGGAGCAGAGCAAGCCACACAGAAACACAGTGGAGGAGATTCCGTTCCACAGAGCCCTGGAAAGCCGACACAGGGGTCCGTCACACACCAGACAGCAGAGCCCACCCCGGCCCTGCCCTGGCCACACGGCCGGAGAGGAGCAGATCTGAGCAGGCTTTAGGGATGGAACCTCCAGTGGCCGCAAAGGTCCCTCCACCCACAGGTGCTACAGGTCAGTGAGAGAGCCTTCTGGGCTGCCCAAGAGGGGAGCAGGGTGTCTCCATAACTCAGGCCCCCTTGGGAGACAGCAGTAGAGGCAGCGGCAGAAGCAGAGGCGGCAGCGCCCTGGGACTCCCAGAGCACCATAGAGCTCTGCTCCATTACTGAAGGTCTCCACATAAATCCCCTGAGGGAACTGAGCCTGGGAGGCAGACCTGCCCCCACCCAAGCACCAGAACTTAAGCTCACATTGAATAGCAGCCCCACACATCACTGAAAGCCCCGAGGCTGGGGAGCAGCATTTGAATCTCAGACCCCAAGCACTAGCTGGGCAGATCTAGGCAGGGGTGGAGAGGAATCTCAGAAGTCAAGTAACTGGCTGGAAAAATGCCCAGAAAAGGGAAGAAAAATAAGACCATAGAAAGCTACTTTCTTGGGGAACCGATGTTACCACCTTTCATTTCTGATGACGAGGAACAATGTTTACCATCAGGGAAAGACGTGGAGGTCTGAGTCTCTACCCCAGATACCCGAAGTGGATGTCCAGTGGGCTCAGGCCATGGAAGAGCTCAAAAAGTATTTTGATAATCAAGTTACACAGGTGGAGGAAAAGCTAGGAAGAGAAATGAGAGAGATGCAAGAAAAGCATGAAAAACGGGTCAATACTTTGCTAAAGGAGACCCAAAAAAATACTGAAGAAAATAACACCTTGAAAAATAGGCTCACTCAATTGGCAAAAGAGGTTCAAAAAGCCAATGAGGAGAAGAATGCTTTCAAAAGCAGAATTAGCCAAATGGAAAAAGAGCTTCAAAAGCTCACTGAAGAAAATAGTTGTCTCAAAATTAGAATGGAACAGATGGAGGCTAATGACTTTATGAGAAACCAAGAAATCACAAAACAATACCAAAAGAATGAAAAAATGGAACACAATATGAAATATCCCATTGGAAAAACAACTGACCTGGAAAATAGATCCAGGAGAAACAATTTAAAAATTATGGGACTACCTGAAAGCCATGATCAAAAAAAGAGCCTAGACATCATCTTCCAGGAAATTATCAAGGAAAACTGCCCTGAGATTCTAGAACCAGAGGGCAAAATAAGTATTGAAGGAATCCATCGATCACCACCTGAAAGAGATCCAAAAAGAGAAACTCCTAGGAACATTGTGGCCAAATTCCAGAATTCCCAGGTCAAGGAGAAAATCTTGCAAGCAGGTAGAAAGAAACAATTCCAGTATTGTGGAAATACAACCAGGATAACATAAGATCTAGCAGCTTCTACATTAAGGGATCGAAGGGCATGGAATAGGATATTCCAGAAGTCAAAGGAACTAGGACTCAAACCAAGAATCACCTACCCAGAAAAACTGAGTATAATACTTCAGGGGAAAATATGGTCTTTCAATGAAACAGAGGACTTTCAATCATTCTTGATGAAAAGACCAGAGTTGAAAAGAAAATTTGACTTTCAAACACAAGAATGAGAAGAAGCATGAAAAAGTAAACAGCAAAGAGAAGTCATAAGGGACTTACCAAAGGTGAACTGTTTACATTCCTACATGGAAAGACAATATTTGTAACTCTTAAAACTTTTCAGTATCTGGGTAGTTGGTGGGACCACACACAAACATACACATACACACACACATACACGCATGTGCGCACACACACATACACACATGCACGCCCATACAGAGACAGAGAGCACAGAGTGAATTGAATAGGATGGGACCTTATCTTAAAAGAAATTAAGGTAAATGGTGAGAGAGAAATGTAGTGGGAGGAGAGAGGGTGAAATGAATGGGGTAAATTATCTCTCATTCAAGAGGCAAGCAGGAGACTTTTTAGTGGAGGGAAAAAGAGGAGAGCTGAGGAAAAAAACATGAAGTTTACTCTCATCACGTTCGACTAAAGGAAGGAATAAAATGCACACTTATTTTGATATGAAAACCTATCTTACAACACAGGAAAGTGGGGGAGAAGGAGATAAGCTGGGTGGGGGGCAATGATGGAAGGGAGGGCAATGGGAAGAGGGAGCAATTTGAATTCAACACTTGGGGAGGGACAGGATCAAAAGACATAATAGAAACAATGGGGGGCAGGATAGGATGGAGGGAAATACAGTTAGTCTTACACAATATGACTATTATCGAAGTCATTTGCAAAACTACACAGATAGGGCCTATATTGAATTGCCTGCCTTCCCAAAGGGAATGGGTGGGGAGGGAGGGATGGGGAGAATTTGGAACTCAAAGTTTTAGGAACAACTGTTTAGTATTGTTCTTGCTACTAGGAAATAAGACATACAGTTAATGGGCAATAGAAAGTCATCTGGCCCTACAGGACAAAAGAGAAGATGGGGACAAGAGAAGGGAGGGATGATAGAAGAGAGGGCAGATTGGTGATAGGGAAAATTGGAATGCTTGGTGTATTGAGGTGGAGGGAGGGGACAAATGGGGAGAAAATTTGGAACCCAAAATTTTGTGAAAATGAATGTAAAAAGTTAAATAAATAAATTTATATTTAAAAAAAAAGAAAAAAAGAAAAAGAAAAAAAAAGAAAGTGATCTTCTTGGAGCAGCTAGGTGGTTCATTGAATAGAACACTTACCCTGGATCTAGGTGGACCTGAGTTCAAATCCAGCTTCAGACATCTGATACTACTGTGTGACCCTAGGCAAGTCACTTAACCCCAATTAAGTATCCTCATTCCAGAAATAAGTATCCTCATTCTAGAAATAGCACTCTGTCCATCCCCCTCATTTTACAGAGGAGGCTTTCGAAGTCAAGTTCTCTGATATATTCATTAATTCAAAAAGTAGCAATTAAACACCCATTGTGTGCCAGTGACTATGATGGACTCTTTGTGACAAAGATAAAATGAAACACAGCCTGCCCTCAAGGAGTTTATATTCTGCTGAGAATTAACAAGGACACAGTTAAATAAATAAAAAGTAAAAACCAAGTCAATTCATTGGGAGGCAGAGGTGGGGAGGACACTAGGTATGGTTAGGATAGGGCTCCAATAGAAGGGGGCACACATCCTAAGCCTTGAAAGTGGAATTCAAGAGGCCCAGGAACATCTTGGGCAAATGCAGAGAGATGGAAGAGAAGGTAACAGGTATGGGGAACAGCACATGAGCTGCTTTAACTGGAAGATAAGACTACTTGAAGACTGGTAGTATTTAATAAGTCTGCAAAGGTAAAGTAGAATGAGGGAGTGAGGGCCTTTCAATTCCCAGCCTAAGAGTTTGTATTTGATCCTACAGGTTCTTTCAATTTTCAATTTCAATTCAATTTCAATTTCAATAGCCTGCCTCAACTAGGACACAGCTCTCTAGCCTGGAGCCCTCCGCTTCTCCTAACTCTTTTGTCAGTAGCATTTGGTGTGACAAGAGCATGTCACCTCACTGAGAAACAAGGAGAGACTCCCATTGCCTTTTCTTTTTCTTGAGTCATCTGGTTTGTCCGAAGGTTTTCCCCACCCAAACAGATTCATTGAGTATCACATCCAACTTAGGTCCAAAGCATTCACTGCCCTATACAGAAAAACAGAATGGGTAGATGCTGGCCATTGACCTTCTCCCACCCAATGTATCCCCCTTCAATCAGATCTTGCTACAACACAGCTGAGTTCTGTGGTTTTAATGAGAAATCTAGTCCTGGTGGATTTGGGTCCCCTCCCCCCTCACTGACTCTTGTCAGCAATTCCTCAGAAAATTATTCAACCATGCCCAATTGCAAAGAAACAGATGGCGTATTGGTGAGGGGGAAAAAAATAACCATCAAGTGCATCCTCTAATAGGAAGAAAATTCAAAGACCTAAAAGGCCAAAGTCAACACTAATGTTCCAGGAGCTTTCTCCTCAAGAAAATGGACATGTTGATATTTTTGTTTTCTCCATTCCCTTTAACTGGTGGCCTGCACTCTTCAGTAATTTACTTGCTGGGTTGCATTTGGATCTTTCCTCTACTGAAAGAGTAGAGCAGAGGAGAGTTTGTTTTATTCATCTAGGGGACAGTCAATGGATGCTCTCAGGGAACACAGAGCCTTAAAATCTATACCAATGTCCTGGCTTCCTTCCTTTGATATACTTTGTCCAAAATGAGTAGGATGTTACTTTAAGATGCCAGCTGTCCACAAATGATACTAAATTATGTTGAAATACTATCATGGCACCTGAGAAAATAGCAATGCTACCCTCATGAATATTAAATATTTTCATAATGATCAGCATTTATCCCCATGAATAATAAATGTTGGAAATTCATGATGTCCATGGAGGAAGGAAAAGTAAACACTTGGCTGGCAATCAGGAACAAACTGGTAAAAAAAAAAAGTTGAATTGATTTTGTCTTGTGGACTTATTTTGATCCATCCACAGATCGGAGGTACTTCTTTCAGTAATGAAGATTTCAAGTAATCCACACCTTCTCATCATTTGCCACTCTTCTCCATGTGTTTTCCATATGTCCACCTCAAGAGGTCCAACCAATATCCTGGGTACTTTTTCTTTAGATTTCTTGTCACCTCCACTTCTTAAAATCACTCTTTTTCTTCACAGAATACCTCAGGAGTCACCCCATATATCATATATTCCAATTCCTATCCCTCCATAATGGTAATTTAAATCTTTACCATTCATTAATAGGCCCATGTGACCTGCTTAAGTTACATGGAAGCCTAAGTCACATGAGTTTAAGTCACATAAAGTCTGTGGTGGGAGGAGCTTGCTGAAGGGGTGAAGCAGGAAGGGTGGAACGGGAAGAGGTGGAGCTAGAGCAGAGCTAAGAGGAAGTTGGTCAGAGCAGTCAGAATTGAGGGAGAGAGAGGAGGCAGAAAGCTAGGCTCTGTGTTTGTTTGTGGGAAGGCCCTAGCAAAGAAGGCTTGGGGATAGTCTTGTCCTCTGCATTGCATTGTTATTGTGTATAGATTTTTGTTATTATGATGGATTTGGCTTTCCAGTGTCTGAATAAATGTTTTGGTTCTATCTTCCATGTGGAGAGTCTGTTGTATTTTGTGATTCAGAATTTTGCCTGGATATTAAATATTGCATTGACACTACATCCCTCCCTCATTAATGCTATGTCCTTCTTGAATTACATTTGCATGTCTATGTGTGTGTGTATACATGTATGTATGTATATATATGTGTGTTTGTGTATATATGTATATGTATAATATTTATGCATTGTATCTCCCCCAGGGGAAGCTAAGCTTCCAGACAGCAGGATCTGCTTTAATTTTGTTTCTGTGACCCCATTGGCAAGCACAGTGTCCAACCAAGAGTAGGCACCTTATAAATGTTTATTGAATTGACATTGAAACTATGTGGATACCAATAACCACAGACTATTAATCAATCAGTCAATGGACATTTATTAAGTGCCTACTAGGTGCCAGGTACTCTTAACTTCCATGATATGTGGGAGCCATCTTGCTTTCCAGTCACACAGCCTTCTGTTGACAACTTCCCCTATACTTTTCTTTGTACGTAAGGAGTCACAACCTGATCATACTGACCAGGTTCCTCTAGATTTCCCTCCTTTGACCTTTAGCTTTAATTCCTTAGAGACTCTGATATTTCATGACTCATCACTATAAAACCATTAGAGCAGAAAAGAAAAATGAGAATACAAGATTTTTTTGCACCTTTTGACTAACAGATCAACTGCCAAATGACCTTGGTAGAAAATAGATGGGGTCATAATAGAAGACAGCCCAATTTCACTTTTTGAAATATTTCATGTAAATCTTCATTCTTATTGAGGGCTATTGTTTAAAATTGACTCATATGGGGAAATATCCAAATCAATTCACATGCAACCAAAAGTCTTAGTGCTGCCAAAGTCACGGAGAGATTAAGTGACTTGCTCATGGATCATGTAGCCAGTTAGAATTCAAAAGCAGATATTCCCAACTCTAATGCCAATCCTCTCTATGGTGTCTTTCCACCACTCTTCTTGATTCCCCTTTCTGTCCAATTATACTTCAGAGAAGAATTAGGTGAAGAGTTAGACTGGTCTGCCAAATAGCAGACGATTACTAGTTGATGGTTATGTTCATATGGCACTAGCCATAGATTTGTACTCCAATGTATCAAAGGAGACTTTCCAATCCAAGGAGAAATCTGTGAATAAAGAACAATTATGCAAAAGCAACACATTGATATAGAGCAGTGTTTTCCACAAAATCCATGTAAATGATAGGAAGTTATGTTCTACCAAGGAAGAATTTGTTCATTCTTTCTTTGAACAAGCACTTAATACCTATTACGTGCAAGGCAGTACTACCAGATGCTGGAAATGCAAAACCCCAAACAGAGTACTTTTCATCCTCAAGGAGTTTACATTCATTTGAGAGGGAACCAGATGTACAAAGAATATTAAGCACAAAATATATGTGGGGAAATTTGTGAGGAGAGGATCCCAGCAGTAGAGAAGGTTAGTAAAGGATTCCCATGGTAAGTAAACAGCACTTGAGCTCAGGTCTTGAGAAAGTGGCAGATTCTATTGTGCAGGTGAGGAGGGCATTCATTCCAGGCCTAGGAATGGGTAATGTGTGTTCATCCTTCGTTGCTGAAGAAGACTATGCCATCAGAGAAATAATGACATGACTTGCACTTGACTTTGTTTTGAGTGGGGGAGGGCTGTGCAGGTCATCAGACTCACTTCTTCTCCAGAGCCATCTGAATCCAGTGAGCAGATATTCATCAGGATGACTGGAGATGACCCAGGATGAGGCAATTGGGGTTAAGTGACTTGCCCAAGGTCACACAGCAAGTGAGTGTCAAGTGTCTCTAATTCAAAATAACTTAAAGCATTTTTTATATGATTATAAATTGTTTTGATTTCTTCACTGGAAAATGACTAGCTCATATCCTTTGACCATTTATCATTTGGGGAATGATTCATATTCTTACAGAGTTGGCAAAGTTTTATAGATATGTGTGTGTTTTTAGATATGAGATCTTTATCTGATAAACTGTTCATCATTTTTTTCACAATTTTCTGCTTTGTTTCTGATTTTGGTTACATTGGTTTTATTTGTTCAGAAACTTTTTAAATTAATATAATTGAAATTATCTGTTTTACACCTAAGTTAACTCTCTATCTCAAGACAGTTAAGGAGCAGAAGAAAGGTTCAAGCACAGACATGTGCACACATAGTAATGCAGACATATATCATAATGAAAGATAGGAAATTAAATGGGGCAGGGGAGGAGATGGAGGAAAGTTTGTCAAATGAAAATATATTCTGTAATTATACCCAAGCCAAGAGCTTACTTTTCATTTTATATGTCCAGTTGTATCTAATTCTTTGTGATCCATTATATGAATTTCTTGGAAATGATACTAGAATGGTTTGCCATTTCCTTCTCCAATGGATTAAGGCAAACAGAGATTAAGTGACTTGTTCATGGTCACTCATTTTTCATTACCATTCCCTAAAATAAGGGGTCTTAACCTTAACCCTGGAATCTGTGGACTATATGAATATATGTGTACACACACATTACATATATATATATTATATATAGAATGTAAACACATATAAATATATTGTGTGTATCTTGTATGTCGTATTATTTATTTCAAGGGTACCTCCATATATGCATGTATGTGTGTGAATCAATACATATATAATATGTTGATAACTTTATTTCAAAGTAGCTTCTTTCCTTCGTAGTACTAGGTTATTTTACTCTATGCATTTAAAAGCATGATTCTAAGGAAGGCCTACATGCAGGCTTCCCCAGACCTCTGCCCCAAAGCAGTATGACCTGCAAAGTCCCTTAAAGTTGTGTCTACTTATGGAGTTATTTTCACTCATGCCATCTATCAACGAACAAGGACTTTTAAGCCCCTACTATGTGCTTGGCACTGTGCCAGGTGCTGGGGACCCAGAAACACAGTTGAAACAGCCCTGACTTCCAGGAGATTATATACATATCACAAGCACACACTGACACACACACACACACACGTATATAAATACATAGTGGGTTCAAAAGTATCTCCCAGGATTGTTTCAATACAATTTGATGAGCATTTATTGAGAACCTAGACCAGTGGAATGGAACTGAGAAAAGTTGGGAGCCCCAGATTAAAATCAAAGCCAAACAGAAAGGGTAAAGGGAAATGACTCAGAAACCAGAGGAACCATGTTCAAATCCTGCCTTTGAAGCTTACTCCCTGTATTTCCTCGAGGAAGTTACTTAACTTCCCTAGGTTTCCTGATTTTTAAAATGAGGGGACTGGATTCAAGGATCCTTTAAGGCTCTCAGTCTATGACCCTCTGACCTCAGCCTAAATTGTCTCTTTTGTGTGTTTGGTTGTTTGATTTTTTTCAACTGGATACTTGTATTTCATAGGGAATTCAGAAGACCATGATGGGACTCGGCTGGTCCTCGTATCTTCTTGTCGCTGTTGCAATAATCAAATTGCAGTAATTTGATCCTAGTTCCTCTGAGGTGGGTCTCCAGTGTCTTTTAAAATACTCTTTATCAGAACAAGGCTTTGGAAATGAAGGAGACTTTTGGATGGCTGGGCTGATCTGAGCCCAGCATTGCCCGTGCTTTTTTCCGAGGGTCCTCACAAATAAGTTTTTGAAGGTGATGGAGAGGAGGGGACAGATGCTAATTTCCCCCAGGAGAATTTCTGTGACATTCTAATTTGGAATGGAAGTGACAAAGCAGCAGATTTCAACAGTGTGGTCAATCCGTCAGCCAAACACAACAGCTCCAGGTTCCTGGAATCCAATCACGATGCCCCAGGGGCAGGATGAAAAAGGTATTTTTCCCTTAAATTGTCAGTCTCCTAAACAAATGTTGTGCATTTTTTCCAGTAATTACTGAAAATCTAACATTGGCTGGTCACAGGGCCCTCTAACAAGCTACCTATAGACTTATTCAGCACTTCAGAAAGAAATTATGAGGCAGAGCAGAAAGGAGCTAGCTGTCTGAGGTTCAAATGTTACCTGACACTGGCTGCCTGAGGGATTTGGGCCAGGAAATGAATTTCCCTGGGCCTCTATTTCCTGTTCTGTAAAATGGGGAAGTGGTGAGAGACAGACTGGAGAAAGGGGTGGATGGGATGGATGTTGTCCTGAGGTGGGGGTGGGATGAAGAGATGGGGAGAAAATTTTGAATTCAAATTTTTATGGAAGTGAATGTTGAGAACTGAAAAATAAATAAATTACATATTTAAATAAAAAATGGGGGGTGGGAGGAGGAGACAGTTTCTAGGGTCTCCTCTGGCTCTTGTGTTGTAATCCTTTGATCTCCTTGTGGCACCTCAGGTCAGAAAAAAACAGCAAACAAAAACTCAAGAAACAACTGGAGAACCAGGAACTTGGGAGATGGAAAGAGCTCAAGATCTTATCCAACCCCTCTGCCTTTAGGCAGGACAGGCATCTTTGAAATATATATCATAAGGCAGGAAGCACCTGTAATGGGCCAGCCACTAGGTTTGAATACAAAGATTTGAAAATGACATTTCATACCCTTAAAAGGGGGCAGTAGGTGGTGCAGCGGGTAGTGAACTAAGTCTAGAGTCTTGAGGACCTGAGTTCAAATTTGACCTCAGACACTTACTAACTGAGTGACACTGGGCAAATCAACTCTCCCTGTTTGCCTCAGTTTCCTCATCTGTAAAATGAATTGCAGAAGGAAATGGCAAAGCACTCCAATAATTTTGCAAAGAGCCCAAATGGAGTCATAGAGAGTCATACACAACTGAAACCAACGAACAATGACATCATTCATCATCACCTTCCCAATCTTCTCTCAGCGAAACTAATCATCACCTAGGAGGATTCCTAACTCTTCACCATCATCTTTACCCTCTAGCCCAGACTGGACGTGTTCCAACTTTGAATGTCCTTCCTAAAATGTAAAACTTGCAAAAACCAATCAATCCAAGCCAGCCAGCTTGTATTAAATACCTCCATTGTACAGGGCACTAAACTAGGATCTGGGTACATAAACACAAAATGAAAAACAGTCCCTGCCCTCTAGTTTATGTTCTCTTGGGGGTTGGGGGTGATATTCAATTCAAGCATTCACTAAGTGCCTGCTGGGTTCAAGGCACAGGGGACTTTTTTTGATACAACTGTGATTTCATTGATGAAAGGAGACCTTCCTGGAACATGGGAGTGGGTGGGGTGAGTATGGAATCAATTCATTAAGCACCTACTATGTGCCAGCCACTGTACTGAGCACTTTACAAATATCTTCTCATTTCATCCTCAGAATACCCTCATGAGGGATATAAGTGCTATTATCATCCCCATTTGTTGCTGGTATGGTTATTCACAAATTTCAATCAGGTTAGACTCTTTGTGACCCCATCTGTGTTGTTGTTGTTTGGTAAACATAATGGAGTGGTTTTCCATTTCCTTCTCCAGCTTACTTTTACAGAAGAGGAAATGGAGGCAAATAGGGTGAAGTGAGTTGCCTAGGGTCACACAGCTAAAACATGTCTCAGACCAGATTTGAAATCAGGTCTTTCTGCCTCTAGACCTGGTGCTCTATCCACTGTGCCACTTAGCTGCCCACTTTACATTGAGGAAACTGAGGCAGACAAATGTTAAGTGACTTGCCCAAGGACAAATAACCAAGAGGTACCTAAAACAGAACTTGAGCCTAAATTGTCCTAGCTCTGACACCAGCTTTCTATCAGTTTTTCTCCAGCATTACCTTTATCCTGCAACATCTTCCCCCAGTCTCCTGAGCTGAGCCAGTCCTCCAGCTCATCTCTGGGACCTAGTGCTCCTGATTCATGAGAGTTCATGCCAGTCCAGATTCCTCATGCTTCTTTTTAGCCATCTTTATTCTACGTCTGCCTCATTTCCATGCCCCTCCCCTCAACTTCCTACCTCTAGCTCTGGGGACAGCAAGCAAATCAATACTAAAAAGAACTGAACAATTATCCAGTGTCTCTACTCACCACCTCTATTCATTCTCAGATCAAAGCATCCCTCCCAGTCTCACACTTCCCTGTATGTGTTGTCTTGCTCCATTAGAATGTGGTCTCCTTTCCTTTTATATTGTTATCCCCAGTACTGAGCACAGTTCCAGGCACACAGCAGGTGTTTAATAAGTGCTTTGTCACTCATTCATTCATTTCTCCATTCTGCCCCTCTAGCATCTCTAGGCAGTGGAGAGATATAACCTGTATGCAAGTTTTTATTATTGCTCTTCAGTCACTTTTCACTTTTGCTGGACTCTTCAAGACTCCATCTGGGCTTTCCTCAGCAAAGATACTGGAGTGGTTTGCCATTTCCTTCTCCACATCATTGTACAGGTGGGAAAACTGAGGCAAACCGGGTGAAGTGACTTGCCCAGGGTCACACAGCTAATAAGTGTCTGGGGTCAGATTCGAACTCAGGCCTTTCTGACTCTGGGCTCAGCGTTCTATCCATGTTCCACTTAGCTGCCCCATGCATGTTTGTAAAGAAACACAAGACATATTCGAAGTAATTTCCAAAGGAAGATACTAATACCTGGGAGGGGGCAGGGGGAGTCAACAAAGACCTCATGTAAAATGACAATTAGTCAGCTGGCCAGTCAATAGGCATTTATTAAGCATCATCTATATGCCATGCACTTGCTAAGAGCTAGGAACATAAAGGCCCCTGCCCCTGAGAAATGTCCATTTTGTTGGGGGAAACAACATGTAAATAACTAGGTTGTAGGTCCATGCAAGAAATCTAGAATGCAGGTAGAGGATCATCTCAGAAGGAAGGTGCTATCAGCTGTGGGGACCAGGAAAGCTCTCCCAAAGATGACATCTGACCTGGCTCTTGAAGGAAAACTAAGAGGCAGAGGCTACACTGGAGCCAGGGGTATGCGATAAATGAACCAGATGGCTGAGAGAACTAGCACACCTTTAAATTTAATCTCTACTATAGTCATTTTCTCCAAAGCTTTATTAAGGCTAGGGTCAAGAAAAGTATGTCAAGCTGTGATTGGCGGCATTCAGTGATTTTCAAAGTGTGAAGATTCACACTGAAAGTTTAACAGTTGGCTGTCAACAGCTGGTCACAGGTGGCTCCAGCACAGCCCTGGATGGAGGAGTTGGGGCATAGCATTCCAAGCACAGGGCAAAGGCTGAAGGATGGAGTACCATGTGTGAACAACAGCAGCTTGTGGATGAGTACAGCTAGATTGTAAAATGTGTAGTAAGGAATAGAATGTAAGAAGACCTGAATTTGACTTTGAAGAAAGCTAGGGTTTCTATGAGGCAGATAAGAGAGGGCATGCATTCCATACATGGGAAAACCAATGGGGCAAAGGCAAGGAGGCAGGAGATGGACTGAAGATGTGATTATACCCCATGGCCCCACTGCATGAAAGCTTCACAATTTTAGGATCCTCAGCTGACTGCCCTAATTTTTTTCTTCAGGGTTTCAAAGTTCAAATGGAATTATAAATAGCATCTTTAAATTTAAAAATAGTCACTGCTTGCCTATTAAAATTAGTAAAGTACCCAAATACTAGGTAGCATTGTCCGAGTTATAACCTCTAGCACAGGCTGGAAAAATTGGATAGTCACAAAGGAGGTTGTGAATCAGGCAGCTGTCACTGATCTTGTGACCATAACACCTTGAATCCTCTTTAGTCTGAGTTGATCTTTAGTCTGAGTCTTGTGAGAGGCCATATGTCACTCTAGATACTTTCAACAGTTTCCCTTCACCTTCACAATAGCCTTAAAACAAGAAACATCCTAAAGCAATCAGAATTCAAACGGCAGCGCAAAGAGAAGATAACAAAAATAACTGCTATAAGCTAAAGTCTGAAATTACAATGTAGAGTCAAACTACCTGATGGTACCATGCACCTTAACTATCCTCCATCACCCTGACCCATCCAAATCAGCAATAGCTAGTGCAAGTAACCTGTCAGTCTTGCGCTACAAGACTAGGAAATAGTGATGTCTCTGGCAATGACTTGGTTAGAACCCTTCCTCTAGTTGGTGAAGACCAAAGGTCTTACCCAGTCATGTAATAGAATGGGGTCCCAACTACGAGGTGAGGGGAAAAATTTCAGTACTGAAAAGCTTTGTAAGGGAGAAGAGACATCTGTAGAGAAGCAATGAAATCTAACCTCTCCCTGTAGAGTTTACATGAGGAAGATATGAAGCTAAGCCATCATATACCACAATTCAAGCATTTCAGGCTCCAGTAGTCTAGTCATTTTAAAAGTGGTAGAGACAACAGGCTAGTAGGGAAGTAAAAAGGCTGTAAAGAACTTCCAGGAACAGAAAGAAAAAGACTAAAAAGAAAAAAGCCAAGTGAAAAAGACTCTCAAGCAAATAAATCCCAGTAAGCCCAACTCCTAACCAGATTAATAGACAATGGGATGCCTAAAGAAAGAACAAAATAAACGAACATTCTGGAAAAGTCCCGGAGGACAATATTTAAAATGAAAGTGGATTTAGCCCCAACATGAAAATAGAAAATTAGAGGAATTTCTGAAGATTTCCCAGAGATCATGGAGCAACACTTAAAATAAAAACACAGAACTACAAAGTAATCCAACAAAGGAAATCAAAATTTTAAAACAAGAATTAGGCTGGATATTAAGTTAGAAATTAAATTTTTCAAAGAACAAACACATAAGACCAAAACCACAGTAAGCAACTTATGACAGAAAATAGAAATTATCCCAAATAATAGAGACTATGAGAAAAGGAACTTAAAAATACAGAAGAAGAAGAAATTTGGTAAAAAGAGAAACAGAAGGCAGTAACTCTGAATGAAAATCAATCAATGCGTTGTTGCTGCTGGTGGTGGTACTGGGGCTGGTGCTGGTGTTCATCCTTTCTCAAAGAGGATCAATCCAGAGGGTGATGTTTTGACTTGCAAGTGAACTGAATTTAAACGAGGCAGAGCTGTGCAAAGTCATTAGCCTCATTCTCTCCTCCAAGGTCATCTGCGTCCAGTGGCGTGGTATAGATCAGGACAAAGGAGTACTCCAACCAGATGGAGTAGACATTTCCTTCAGTGGACAAAAAGGAGTTTTTTGGACAGGGAAGTCTGTGTAAATGATGACGAGTCATATGGCAATAAGTCATCATGTCCTTACCAAGAGTGGTAATATTGATTTGATTACTATTCTCAGAGGTAGAGAAGAGTTATTGATTAAGAGGTGGGTGAGAGTCCCATAGGGGGTCCCTCTTGGGAAGGGGGGGGCAACACTGAAAAGAGATGTCTGAAAAGTGGCATGGAAGGCCTGAGACAAGGTAAAAGAAAGTAAAGCTCCCCAATCAGAATTAGACTCAGGGGAATGAGACCTTCAGTTCTGGATGGAAGTAGAGGCCAATGAGCAGTCAGCATAGAATGTAAATGTCTGGGAAGTGTCAAGGTGGGCCTGAGACCAAGCAGAAGAGCCCTTCCCAATTGGAGGCAAGGTCATGGGGTGGTTAATTCTGGGTGGAGTTGGAAGTGGAGGATATAGTATAGGTACCTATAGTATAGGTACTTCCATGGAATGTCCAGGAAGTGATATGGGAGGCCTGAAAAAAAGGTAAGATGAATTATAAATAAACAAATCAAGTCACCCGAAAGATAGGGTACAGAGAATCCTAAGATCATAGGTCTCCCCAAAATACATAATATAAAGTGTTAAGTTTAAAAGTTTAAATACTGTCCCTCAGCAAAAACACAATTGAATTGCTCTGAAGTTTGAAATAGATTGCAAAATCCTAATTGAGCAAATCCATGGATTGACAACAGAAAAAGAAAGCTTAAAATTCCTAGATAGGTAGTGATTAAATTTCAGAATTTAAATGACAGTATTTCTTTTAAACACAGGAGAAACACATTTTGAAGGAAAGTCAATTTCAATAGCTCAGGACTACTCCACACCTATGAAGAAGCAGAGGAGAGACTGGCAAATGACAGTCCAAAAAACAAAGATTAGGCTGCACCCCAAAATTGCAGCTTATCAACTGAAGTCTAATCATTATTAAAGAAAAATGGTACCTCCAAAAGGAAAGGCATTTGCTACCTTCTTCCAAAAAAGAATCTTAATCGGTTAGGGCATTTGACCTGCAAACATTCCCCAAAAAAAGAGACACACAGAAGATGAAAGTAGAATTGGAATAACAATTTAAAAATGACAAAAAAAGATTGTTGAGAAAAATAAATTTTAGAACTCTAGTCAATGCCATAATAAACCATGAGTCCATGAAGATGAAACAGGCCATTCACCTCCAGGTGAAAAAGTGGTGAATGATGAGAGCAAGATACATTTTCAAGCAAGGCCAAGGTGAGCTTTTGCTTTGCTGGACCATGCATGCTTTGAATGAAGGTTTTGCTTTTGTCACGGTTGTTATTCAATGACTAGACATAGGGATAAGAGGAGGTATAGTTTATAAATGCATGTAAATATTATTTTAATTGATTGAATTAAAAGAAAACTCAAAGAGGGACCATGAAGGTAAAAACAAATCCAAGGAGCTAAAGATTTAAGAAGATCTTAATAAGAAGGGAAGGAGGAAGAATTAAATGACTATTTCATGGATCAAAGCTCATATTCCTTCTACAAGGTACTTAATTTTTGGGCATGATGCATGAAGCAGAGAGAAGTCCATCAATTGCAGAGAGAGGAGGCAAGATAAAGGGGAGAGCCTGAGATGATCTTCTACCCAGTCTCTTGGGTCTCTCCACCAGCATGGGACTGGGGAGGACTGTAGGATAAGAGCAGAGGAGAGGAGAGAATATTGCAGAGGGAGGGAGAAATTTATCCCACTCAAGGAGAAGTGAATGAGATGCCATGGGCTGGTGAACAATTGGGGCCATAACACAGGTTTTGCTGAGGTACCCTGGGTAATCATCTTGTCTGAACAAGGGTAATTCTTTCCAGAATTATGTCCCATCACAGAACATTTGGTATTTGGGCACATAAAGTGAACACCATTCAGGATGAAAGGGGGACCGGAGTCAAAGACAGAATGTACTGGACTTACGAGAGGTGAGTAGTGGTGGAAAAAGCCAGAGTAGAACTATGTCACATAAACAAAAGACAAAGTAAACTCCACCACACCAGATGACCTGCTTCATGAATTGCTGTTTCTATGAGTGGAACAGAGCAAAAGAAGGCCCCACAACAAAGCCAAGAAACAAAGAAAAATGAGGGGAAGGATGGGTAGAATGAGATCTAAAAACGCATTAATATAGGGATCAAAGTGGAGGGAGAACTCAACCTCTGCCTTTCATGAGGGACAAAGACAATAAAGGAGGAACATGTAAGCATCCAATTCATGAATGGGAAACTAGAATGGAGAACTGGCAACACAGGGATAGAGGTAAGCAGGGAACAATAAGCATTACTCAAGTTAAGAATTTAGATAAGACTGAGGTGGGGGAACAATGGAGGATTCCAAACTACACTCAACTTAGTTAAGGAAAGGAAGGAAGGAAGGAAGGAAGGAAGGAAGGAAGGAAGGAAGGAAGGAAGGAAGGAAGGAAGGAAGGAAGGAAGGAAGGAAGGAAGGAAGGAAGGAAGGAAGGAAGGAAGGAAGGAAGGAGGGAGGGAGGGAGGAAGGAAGGAGAGGGAAGAGAGAAAGACAGACAGAGAGACAGAGAGAGAAAAAAGAGAGGAGAGAGCTCAATATAATAAACTTGGTACAGGGAAGGTAAAAAAGAAGAGAGAAGAGAACCTATGAGAAAAGAGTGAGATCAAATAAATGTAAGAAGATTTTAAGGTAGGACAAGTTGCTGGCTTGAAAAAGAAAGGGGGTATTAATACATAAGAAATAAGTTTTAAAATGTAAACTGACAATTTAACCTTAAATGTGAATGGATTACACTTCTCAATAAAACAGCTAATAAAACAGATAATTTTTTCTGCATACAAGGATTACATTTTTAAAAATAAGGACAAATGAAATGAAAATGAGAGGCTAGAATGAAAATTAGTATCTTTCGAGTGATATCAAAAGAAAAAAATCAGACATTGCAATCACATTAAGACAAGACACAAAAATATAACATGGCAAGAGAAATAAAAATGGAAAGTATATTATGCTTTAAAGGCATCATGGGAAGCAAAGCAATTTTATTAATACATATATGGGGACCCAATGGCATAGCATCTAAAGTAATTTTTTAAAAAAAGATAACTCAATTACTAAAAGACAGAGATAATAACATAATTTCAAAAGATTTTAAAATTCCTCTCTTAGAACCGTATAAATCTAATAGAAAGGCAACAAAAAGGAAAATATCGACATAAACAGACACTGGAAAAGTTAGATTTGAAAGACTTATGGAGTCTCTTGAATAAGTTCTTAGAGAAGATATATGAATATGCCTGTGTGAGTTTTTTTCAGCATTGATGGTACATTGACAAAAATAGATGACACTTTAAAACACCAAGAAATTGTACATAAAAGTAAAAAAGGTGGAAATACCCAATCAATCCTTTAAAGACAATAAAATTTTAATTAAGAAGCACAAGAAAACATGAGAAATTAAACGGAGACTAAGCAACAAGATCCTAAGTCAATCTAAGAAAGAAACCCAAGCTAGAATTTACCACAGAAACAGTAGGTGCAGTGGATGGAACCCTGGATTTGAATACATAAAAACGTGAATTTGAACTTGGCCTCAGACAGTTACTAGCAACTTAATCCTAGACAAGTATTTCAACTCTCAGTCTCAGTTCTTCATCTTTAACATGGGGATAACATTATATAACATGCGGCTAAGAATATCTCCTACCTCATATGGTGGTAGTAGAAAATCAAATGAGATAAAAATGTATAACACGCTTAGTAATCCTTAAAGCACTCTGTAAATGTTTGATATTATTAATATCACCACCAATAATAACTGTAAAAGAGAATGATAACAAAGAAACAAAATACAACATTTTGGGGCATAGATAGTCTTCAGAGGACAAATTGTATGTCTGAAAATGTCAATCAACAAAATAGAAAAAGAGAACATTCAAGAAAAAAGCATCAAGCAGCAGAGCCAAGATGGCGGAGTAGAAGCAGGGACCTGCCTGAGCTCTCCCCCTAAAGCCCTCAAAATACCTGCAAAAAATGACTAAACAAATTGTATAGTAGCAGAAGCCACAAAATGACAGAGTGAAACAGATTTCTAGCCCAAGACAATCTGGAAGACTGAAAGGAAGGGTTCATTGCATGGAGCTTAGAGCGGAATGCAGCCCAGTGTGGGCCACAATGGCACAGACAGAGTGAAGCAGGTCTCAAGATACTGAATCACTGTCAGTTACAGCAATTTATAGGCTGCTCAACCCACAAACACAAAAAGAACCTTCAAACATTAGTAGGAAAGCTCTCTCACCCATGTGAGAGAGGACCGTGTTCAGGCCCCAGCCCCTGCACCAGCAACAATTCCATGGTGGCAGCAGCCACTGCTGCAGGGATGGCTGCTTCTGGAGATCTTGACCTATAGACAGTGGGAGAATCGGCAGGTGAACTGGGTTTCAGTCCTGGGTGGTGGTCCTGGGGTAAGGAGGAGCACTGGTGTGGTAGAGCTGTTGGCATTTGTGAAGAAGGAATCACACTCGCAGTTCCAAGGCAGAAAAGAGTGCTTTTGGTTGCTCACAGACCAGAGTTCAGGCCAGGAGAGGAGTGAACACCACTCCTTTGATCATACCACTTTGGAGGAACTGAGTATTTATAGGCCTTTCGAGATATCTCTGAAAACACCTACACAAAACCTCTGAAACTGGGGGCAGTACACCCTCCATTTAGCAAAGAGCTGAAAAGTTAAATAATCAACAGGGAAAATGAGCAAAAAGGGGAAAAATAAGACCATAGAAAGTTACTTTCTTGGTTAAAATGTATTTTCTTATGATGAGGAAGATGAAAGCATACAATCAGAGGAAGATTAAAGCATACCACCAAAGGTAAACAGCAAAGTCAAGGCTCCTACATCCAAAACTTCGAAGAAAAATGTGAAATGGTCTCAAACCATGGAAGAGTTCAAAAATGATTTTGAAAATCAAGAGATATAGAGCAAAAATTAGGAAGAGAAATGAGAGTGATGAAAGAAAGTCATGAAAAATGAGTCAACATTTTGCTAAAGGTGACCCCCACCCTAAAAAAAAATACTGAAGAAAATAAAACCTTTAAAAATAAACTAACCCAAATGGCAAAAGAGGTCCAAAAAGCCAATCAGGAGAAGAATGTCTTAAAAAAGCATAATTGACCAAATCGAAAAGGAGGTCCAAAAGCTCACTGAAGAAAATAATTCCTTCAAAATTTCCTTAAAGAGAGAATAACACACACTCAGCTGGGTATGGAAATCTATTATACCCTGCAGGAAGGCAGGGGGAAAGCAGATAGGAGAGGGGGAACAATAGAAGGAATGTCAAATTGGGGGAAGAGGTAATCAGAAGCAAACACAATTGTGGGAGCACAGGTCAAGAGAGAGAATGGAATAAATGGAGGGTAGGACAGGAATACAGGGAAATGTGGTTAGCCTTTCCCAATATGACTGTTATGGAAGTGTTTTGCATGGCTACCCATGTATGATCTATATCAAATTGCTTGCTTCCTCAAAGAGGGTAGGTGGGGAGGAAGAAAAGTAGAGAATGTGGAACTCAAAGCTTTAAAAATGAATGTTAAAAATTGTTATTGCATGCCACTGGGAAATAAGTTGTACAGGCAATGGATTATAGAAATCTACTTTGCCACAGAGGAAAATAGAGGGAGGGAGATGGGAGAAAGGGGGTGAAAGAAGGGAGGACAGATTGGGGAACAGCATGGTTGGGGTACACCTTGTCCTGGGGGAGTGAAGAGGAGAGATGAGGAGACAATTTGGAATTCAAAATCTTGTGAAAGTGAATGTTGAAAACTGAAAATAAATTATAATAAAAATTAAAAAACAAAAATTTTATTCAGTTCTCTAAAAAATGAAATAAGCATCAATTTTAAGAAGAGGAAAATTATAAATTAATAAAGATAGAAGAAACAAGAGAGAGGAAAACTTGAAAATTTGATAACTTTATATAAGAAAAAATAAAGTCTATAGAAAAGACAAAACTAAGAGCTATTTTGAAAGAATAACAAAAATTGATAAACCTTTAGATAAACTAGAGAGATATAAAGAGTCAGAGGGATAGAGCGAGGGAGGAAAGAAAGAGGGGTAGAGACAGAGACAAAGACAGAGATAAAGAGAGACAAAGACACAGAGACAGACAGAGACATAGGAGAATCAAATTATCATAATAAAAAAAACCAACAAAGTAAATTTACAGTGAAAAGGTAAAATAAAAATAGGACAATTTCTTTCTCTCTACTGAGAAAACAGAGAATTTTAAAATATTTTCATAACCTCTAATTTATTTCAATTTTATTTATTTTTTAGTTTTCAACATTCATTTTTATATGGTTTTGAGTTCTAAAATTTCTCGCCCTTCCTCTACTCCCCATTCACCAAGACAGAGAATAATCTGATATTGGCTATACATGTACAATCATATTAAATATATTTCACCATTAGTTGTAAAGAATTAGAACCAAAAGGAAAAACCACGAAAAAGAAGAAACCAAAAAAGAGAAAATCATATGCTTCAATCTGCATTCAGACTCCATAGTTCTTTCTCTGGATGTGGATAGCATTTTCCATCCTGAGTCTTCTGGAATTCTCTTAGATCCTTGTACTGCTAAGAAGAATTAAGTCTATCAAAATTGGTCATCACACAATATTGCAGTTACTGTGTTCTCCTGATTCGGCTCACTTCACTTAACGTCAGTTCATGTAAGTCTTTCCAGGCCTTTCTGAGTCCACCTGCTCATCATTTCTTATGGAATAATAGTATTCCATTACATTTACATACCACAACTTGTTCAGCCAATCCCCAATTGATAGGTATCCCCTCAATTTCCAGTTCTTGGCTACCACAAAAAGAGCTGCTATATTTTTGTACACATGTCCTTTCCCCACTCTTACGATATCTTTGGGATACAGACTTATAAGTGGTATTACTACGTCAAAGGGAACGTACAGTCAAAATAGAGAATTTAAAGAAAATGAACGATTGCCTACAAAAATGAAATACAATCAAATTAACAAAAGAAAATACAGAGATTTGTAAACAATACAATCTCAGAAATAAAAATTGAAAAAATGATAAATAATAGATGAAAAAAATTAGATAAATTATAAACTGGATAAATCATAAATGATAACAATAAATGATAAATAATAGATGACCTACCCAAGCCAAACAATCAGTTCCTCCTGATGCACCCCCATCTTCCCAGGCCCCCAGGGTTCTTTTAGTCTCTTCAGGCTTCTTTTGCTCTTCAGGCTCTTTTAGTCTCTCTCACCCCCATATTCAATCTGTTGCCAAGAACTGCTGATATCACCCTAATGACATCTTTCTCCTGCTCCTCTTCACTCTTCTGATGCTGTCACCACCCTCGTAAAGGGCCTTATCACCTCATACCTGGATTATTGCAATAGCTGCTGGGAGTTGTCCCTGCCTCAAGTCTCTCCCCATTCCATTTCATCCTTCTTTCAATTAATGAAGTAACCTTGCTAAAAAGCAGGTCTGATCATGTTGTGGCCCTCTTTAATAAGCCCTAATGGCTCTTTAGTACTATGGACCCAAATATCAAATGCTCACTTGGGTGTTCAAAGCCATTTTTACCTGATCCCCACCTTTCCAGTCTTCTTACCCATTATACTTGGCTCTCTGGGATACAGTGCCACTAGTGTGTTTATGACAGTGAATCACTTGAGTCTGGGCATTTTCACCCCTGTCTCCCATGAGTTCCAGGGATGCTCTCCTTCATGATCTCCCTGAGTCAGCCTGGTTTCTCTGGCTTTTTTGAAGTCCAAACTAACAGCTCACCTTCCGCCAGAGACCTTTCCGACCCCCTTAATGCCAGTTTTTTCCCTCTGGGCAGAGTTGTGCAGGATTTCTCCTTTTTGAACTGTGAGCTCTTTGAGGACAGGGACTGCCTTTTACCTTTCCTTGTGTTCTCAGCTTGTACCATAGTGTCTGGCATGTAGTAGGTGCTTAATAAATGTTTATTGACTGACTGAAAAAACAACCAAAACAGTAACAGCAACACAAAGATTTCCATGATGCTTTATGGTCTACAAACCAAATTCATACATTTACTTCTTGGTGACATTTGTTGAATCCCTTAACCCCTCTGGGCTTCAGTTTCTTTATGAATAAAATGAATCTAGTCTCTGAAGTCACTCTCAACTTGAAACCCATCAACCTATGACTGGAGAAGGTAGGAGAAGCTCTTCTGATGGAGAGAAATTGAGGCCATTTTAGCTCGAGCCTGGTGGGGTTGCCAACTCCAACCTTAAAGGGAGGAGACCCCTCCTTTTGATGGAGTAACTTCCATCAACCTACAAAGCCTGTTAGTTGGAAGTCTTGATTTTGATACTGAGAGGCAGATTTAAGAGTGCTGACAATTCATTACTTGGAGAAAGATTCTTCAGGGGTCTTTCTAGCACCTGGTCTTCATTGTTTAAGCTGAACTGGAAGTCTACATGAATAGCATTGAAGTCACCTGGTTCAAAGAAAGGCATCCAAAAGAGACCTTTGGAGTGTCAGAAAAGACAAATAATCATGATGTTTCCTCCTCTGTCTGGAGTTTCATAAAGTAAGGGGTCTCTTGAGAATATGGATGCTATCTTTTAGGATCCTAAGAACTCTCCTAGAGCTGATCTCCAAAGTGATACTCAAGCCTTCAGAGGAGCTATGGTATCATCCATGGGACTATAAGCTTAACACCAAGAGCTGCATGATCAACCAATAGGATGTGGGAAGACAGGCTGCACCATAACAGCTGGTCATGTGGCTTGTTTGACACAACTATACCTATTCATATCGCACACTTACTTCAAATGAGAAAACATTTTAATTATTAACCAACTTTTCAGGGTTAGAGAGTTCACTTCACTAAGGACACTTAGCTCATGAAGAAATGAAAGAATGAAAAGCATTTGCCAAGAGCTTGCACTATCATAAGCACTGAAAATACAGATGCAAAGGGAAAATAGCCCCTGACCTCAAGGAACTTACTCTCTTAATTGGAGAGATTGTCCTTGTTCATCCTTCATTCTCAGAGGACCAATGATGTCACAAAGGCGAAATCTTGACTTGTAAATTGGATTTAAGTGAGACAGAGATGTGCAAAGTCATCAGCCTCACTTATAACAGAAGAGAGGCAGCCAAGGAAAGGACCCTTAGTCTGGGAAGTCACAAAAAGTGGAGAGCAGAATAATAGGGCATTCAGTTGAACTTTGGTTGCCAGAAAGAAGTGCAGTGTTGATTTGATTACTGTTCTCAGAGCGAGACTTAGAAATTGGCAGGGCGAAAGGGAAGGGAGAAGGTGTTTGTCGGGCAGTCAGGAGAGAAACGGCCAGGTTAAAAGGCTTCAGTGTCCGAAAAAGCTTCACCCAATGGCTGAGCTCCTTAACCTCCATATTCATCAAAACTAAAAACCACAGTCTGTAATCAACCTATAGGGACAATCTCGGAAATGTATTAGCCGATCCTGCCCAACGAAGGTTTATTAAGGATTTATCTATGCAAAGCAGGGCAGCAGTAGTTAGAGTGCCACCTTGCAGCTGTACCAGACTATTTGCTGTTCCCCAAACCCACATTCAATCACTGGCCTCTTTGCCTTTTTTTCCCACTGGCTGTCCCTTGTATCTGAAAAGTTTTCCTTCTTTGCCTCAAACTTTTACAATTGCAGTTCAGTTATGGACCACTTTCTATGGGAAGTCTTTCCTCATCCTTTCTAATTAGGGGTTACTTCCTTCTCATCAAAATAACTTTTTTGTGGTGTCCCCAAAGTACAATCAGAATCAGAATCCCATGCCCACAGTGCCTTTTCTGGCCCTGGCCTTTTTTAAATTAAATTTTATTTATTTTTTAATTTCTTTTCTTTTTTTTTGTTTTTTGTTTTTTCATTAAATGAAAATCTGCCCTCTCTTCCTACCACCTCTTCCCCTCCCCCATTGAGAAAGGAAGGATAACAAACCCTTGTTACAAACCTATAATGAAAAAAAATAAATTCCCCCTTTGATTATATTTTTAAGAAGTCTCAATCTGTTTTCTGAGTCTGTCAGCTCTCTGTCAGAAAGAGGGGGGCATGTTTCATTATGAGTCCTCTAGAATGCAGTCAATAAATATTTATTAAGTACCTTCTACATGCCAGGCACTCTGCTAAGCCTAGTGATACAAAAAGTAGTTCTTTGCCCTCAAGAAAATCAAAATCTAATGGGGGAAGATAAGCCAACAAATATGTACAAACAAGTTAGTCTAGGATAAATAGGAATAATTAAGAGAGGGAAGACTTTGAGTTAAAGACTTCTTGTAAACAGTGGGATATTAGTTGGGACTTCTAGGAAACCAGCAGTAGGCAGAGAAGAGGAGCGAGAGCAGTCCAGAAATGGTGCATAGCTGAAAAAAATGCCTGGAGCCAAGAGGTGGAGGTCTTGTTTGGGGAACAGCTAGGAAGCCAGTATCACTGAATTGAAGATTACTCATTGGGGCACAGGGTTTAAGAAGACTGGAAAGGTGGAAGGGGCTAGGATAGGAAAGGTTTTCAGTGCCAAACAGGAGATTTTGTCTTTGATCCTGGAGGTAATAGGGAACCACTGGAGTTTATTGAGTAAAAGGTGTCAGGGTCAGACCTGCACTCCCCTGATCTCCTCCCAGATAGCAAACATTTACTACTCTCACTCCATTTCTCTTAATTAAAAGGTGTAACTTCCTTCCTCTTTATTCTGTATTTGGAAGTCTGGTAGTATAGAAAGCCTCCGCATAGATTAACCTTTGAGGAAGTTCATCTTAACATTGTATCAACTATCTCTTTCTTAGCACCCTGGAACCTCAAAAAATGCCTTCTTTACAAAGCAATGGTAGAGATCAAAAATAGCTTTCTTTTAGCCTCCTCCCCCTTCTCCCAGACAGTCTGGTGTAAGGAAGATGATGGATCTACCCTAATAGCATCCCAATAATTTCAGCAATATGTGGGTCATATTTCAGCTGTTCCAGACCTACTTCAAGGCCATCTCCTCTGAGTTATTTGATACTGGGGACCATTAGATGAGAGGAAGCCATGAGTAAGAGTCAGAATTGTTTGAGAGAGATGATGGGAAAATCTCATTTTACCTGATATATTTTGGTGAGGGCTTTGATGCTTAAACCCTTTGAAAATGCACCCACCATCACATATGATTGTGATTACAATAAAACTATCATTAACTAGAACTAACTAGCCACAACCATCCATTCGGAAGATGGCTTTGATTCTTCCTTCTACCTTGCATTTTTAGGACAGAGACACACCAAACACAAAGAAAGCTCAGATCAGAAACTTCAGACTCGACTATTTTCAAAGAGAGGTTCTGGTGTCAGTAGTGCAAACCCAGCTCAGTAACTTGTATCTCTATATCTCCAGGGCTATGAGGATACAGAGTGGTAATCATGAGGGTCTGCAAAATGTTCAAACACAGAGCTTCGGAGAAAATGTCAATTAGGGTCACGTGCCTGGACTCACACATTTTTGTTTTAACCCTTAGAGAGGAATGGGCATCTGATTTCATTGGATCAGGGAACTCCCAGGTGAAGAAAGTCCTTCTATTAATACAGATCTCTTTCTTAGACATAGTTGCCTCAGGGGAAGCTAGGTGGCAAAGTAGATAGAGCGCTGGGCCTAGGCTCAGAAAGACTGGGGTTCACATCCAACCTCAAACACTGACTAGCTGTATAACCCTTGACAATCACTTAACCTCTGTCTACTGAAGTTTCCTAATTTGTAAAATGGGAATCACAATAAGAGATAACAGTAATTGTAAGACTCAAATGAGACAATATCTGTAAAGCATTTAGCACAGTCTCTGGTATATAGTAGGCATTTAATAATTACCTAGAATATTAAAAGACTAGCACAAGGTCACATATCCATTATAAGTCAGAGTTAGGACTTGAACCCTTTTCTACTTGGCTTTGAGGTCCATTCTCTATCTTACCTTTGTTGTTGGAAATCTTCAATGAAGTTCTGGCTTTGGGTTAACTTCCAAATCTACTCATTCAAGTAGATCAGCCAGACACTTATTAAGCACCTATGCAGAGGTTCAATACTGCATCATAAAAATTTCAATATAGGAAGAAATCTCACAAGTTTATAATAAATTATTAAATTTAAAATGCATGATCTAAAAAATATTTTATATTTTTTTGAAAAGATGCAAATTGTTTTTTAAATGCACTAAAGGATTTAAAAAGTACATTTCCAGGGGTGTACTGAGTTGTTTTTTTTTCTTGTAAAACAAAGTGGGGGCTGTAGGTCAAACAAATTTGGAAACTCTGACCTAAGGCATGCAAAGACACCACATAAGGCAGTGGTATTGCAAAATCAAAATCAATAGTCCCTGCCCTCAATAAATTTACCATCACAGCAGTGTGTCCACTGTATTTGCATTGGAACTGGAAACTCTGGGTTTGAATCATGTTTCTGCTACTTATCAAATGAACAAGTACTTATTATGGGCCTACAGGGTGCCAGACACAGAACTAGGTCCTAGGGACAAAGATAACAATGAATTGCCCTCAAAGAGCTTCCAATCTAATGAGGAAATAACAAGTACACAGCTAGGTATATGAAAAGTGCATACAGAAAAAACCCAAGGAAAGGAAGTCCCTGGCAATTAGGAACCCCAGTAAATACTTCATGAAGAAAGAAGGTGATACTTGAGCTGAACCTTGAAGGAAGAAAAATATTCTCTCAGGTGGAGGAAAATAGATCCCAGTCTAAGGGCACAGCCTGCACAGATGCACACCAGGCACTCTTCTAAGTACTTTACAATTGTAATCTCATTTAATTCTCACAATTCTGGAAGGTTATTCCCATTTTGTAGATGAGGAAACTGAGGCAAAAAGGTAGAGTGACTCTCCCAAGGTCACACAGATAATATGTGACAGAGGCTGGATTTGACCTCAGGACTTGGCTCCAGGACCAGCATTCTATCCACTACACTGTCTAGTGGCGCAATACAGTTAGGGGAATAGCAGTCACATAGTTGGGCTGGCATGTAGTATGTGAAAAGGAATACTCTGAAACCAGGCTGGAAAATTAAGTCAACCAAAGATGCTCCCACCAAGTCCCTTTCCCGTTCCAAGCCGCATTGATATAAAAGAATGGGAATTTAAATCCTGACTGTTACTGAATAATGTAAGCTCTGTGAGGGCAGGGCTGATTAATCTTCTCTTTGTGTTTCTGACACCAGCATAGTTCCTGGCAGAATGGACACTAAATGAACAGTTGTTGAATAGGACTGGGCTGGTTGAATTGAATTGCTATATAGGCAGTGAGCAGCAAAACCAGGATTTGAACCCAGGTCTTCTGACTCCAGAATCCAGCTCTGTTTCCATTGTCCCATGAGGTAGGACTCCCTGGATGTCCCCTAGCAGAGGCTGGATGACCATGAGCAACTGGGAATGTTGGAGAGGAAATTCTCAGACTTTCTGGGAATCCCAAATTTTAGCTGCCCCTGAAGTTCCTTCCTTGTCCAAGGTTCTGTGTTTCTGTGATGATTTGTGTTCCTCCACATGCCCTCCTCTACATTTTCCCTGGTCTTTTTGGGTCTCTCATTTTACTCATTTTCTCTGACTTTGTTGTGAGGACCCCTCTGACAGGTGCTATCCCATGCTATCTCTATTTCTGACTATCTCTCTGAGTCCCTCTTTTCAACTTGAAATAATGCTTTCCTGTTAAAGGAAGCTTTCAAAAACCAAGACTTTTCAGAAATCAAAAGTGCTGGATAAGAAGAAAAACCTTGCAAATCAAATACTTTGTTGTGGTTAAAAAAAGATTTCCTTTACTAAATTAGAAACTCCACTTTGAGAGACCTTTTTCCTCTTTTATTTCATAGAGACAAATAAGTTCCTGGCATTACTTAGGTGCCTCCTTCCAGGGCACCCGACTGAGCTAGAGGATGAAACCATGCATTCAAATGATTAAACTCTAATAACTTAATTGCTTTGTTTACAGAAGTACAAGAAGCCTAGAAGCTTAAAGGAAATCAGCTATCTATCATGATATCCTCCTTCCGCTCTTTCAGGCCCCTTTCCTTTAAGGAGAGGTCAAGGCTTCTTCTCTGAGCACATGCTGGTACCAGAGCTCTCCTTACCATCAAAATAAATCAGAGGCCATGTGGTTACCTAGATAGCCGGGCTGGCAAAAGATGCATTCAGTCGCAGGACCAGGGACAAGCTTCTTTTGAATTCAATTTCATTCAAAGGATATATATGAGGTCATAATTATATTTTGAACATAGTACTAGGTGCCAACAGCATGAAGACCAACGTCAGACAATCCCTGCTTAAAAGGAGATTAGATTTTGTTGGAAAAAGTAGCCCATGCCCAGAAAAGTAAATAGAGAACACACATAAAGGGGGCACCAGGTACAGTAGAAAGAGAACTGAACTGTGAGTGAAAGGATGAGGGCTTGGATCCCAGTTCTACTGTTTCCTACCTTATGTGACCTTACATACATTTTACATCTTTTGTCCTTGTTTTTTAGACCATAAAATGGGTGAGTTAGACTAGATGACCTTTGAGATCCCTTTGGCTCTAAGTTTACAATCTTCTCCTAGGCTTGGTAGAGGGGACCATTTTGTGAAAAGTATCAGTCAATGGAATATTTTGACTAATACTGAGGGTATTAGAAGTGGTGCAATATAACATAAGACTGGAAAAAGTAAGTGAAAGTTGGATTGCAAAAGGCTTTAAATACTAAACTGGAGGTTTTACATGTGATCCTAATGGAAATAGAAAGACATGGAGGTTTATTCAGTATGAAAATGAAATGGTCAAGTCCAGATTTTTGTTTTGCCAGATTAATAAAGGATGAATTGGAGGGTAAAGATTGGAAGTAAGGATTATAATGAAGATGCTGCTACAATAGTCCAAGTGAAAGGGCCTAAACTAAGATAGAGGCTTTGTGAGCAAAAAGAATGTGATGGATATGGGAAATATTTACAGAGGTCAAATTGATTGGATGAGAGAGGGAAGACTCAAGAATTCCCAGGTTGTGAATCTTGGTGACTAGAAGGGTGATGGTATCCTCAACAGAGGCATGGAGGTTTGAAAGAATAGGGAATTCTGAGGAAATTCTGAAGGCTGTTAACTTATGTCAGGTTTGAGATGTCTATGGAATATCAAGGCAGAAGTGAACATCAGGAGATTAATAATACAGAACTGGGGCCATATAGAAATTAGAAAGTGAGATGGAAATTTGGAATCAAAAAAAAAAAATCATTGAACCCATGAAAGCTGATGAGATCACAAAGGTAGATGGTATAGAGAGAAGAGAAGAGGGCTTAGGACAGAATCTTGGGAGCTGCCTAGGCATGGTATATGGGGAAAGTATGATGATCCGATAGAAGAGACTAAGAAGGAGAAATCAACCAGATAGAGAGAGAAATGAGAAGGAAAAATATTCCAGAAAGCAAGGGAAGAGAGAGTACCTAGGGGGCCTTGGAGGTCGACAGTATCAACAATGCAGAGACATCATGTTAAATGAAGAAGTCAACATCATCAGATTTAGCAATTAAAAAAAGTCCTCGGTTACCTTGGGGAGAGCAATTGGAGTGGCAGAATTGGGAGCCATATTCAAGAGAATGAGAGGTGAATGGGAAATGAAAAAATGAAGCAATAGTTGCAGAGCAGTAGTGCCAGACTTAAGTAGAAATAGATCCTGGGGGCCACATATTGACTTAAAAAACCAGAAGTTACAAGTGGAGTTAAGATGGTGGAGTAGAAAGACTCATGTATGCTAGCTCCAAACCCACAGCCCATGGATTTAATGTAAGAAGAGCTCCCCACAAGTTCTGGATCACTGCAGGGTGTGCAGAAACACAGTGGAAGGGATTTCCGTTCCAGAGAGCCCTGGAGAGCCGTCCCCAGGATACATCATGCCCCGGAAAATGGAGTCCACCCCCATGCTTCCCTGGCCCGGCGGCTGAGAGGAGCAGATCCGAGCAGGCTTCAGGGACAGAATCTCCGGTGGCCAGGAAGGTCCCTCTGCTCACAGATGCTACAGGTCAGTGAGAGAGATGTCTGGGCTGGCCGAGAGGGGAGCGGGGTGTCTCTGTGACTCAGGTCCCCTCAGGAGGAAGCAGCGGAGGAAGAGGCAGGGGCAGGAAGTGGTGGATGCAGAGGCAGGGGCAGCGGTGGCAGCGGCCCGGGACTCCCCGAGCAGGCAGGCAGAAGTTCAGGTCTCTGCATAAAGCCCCTGAGGGAGCTGAGCCTGGGAGGCGGCCCTGCCCCCACCCGCTCCATTCATGAAGGTCTCTGCATAAAGCCCCTGAGGGAACTGAGCCTGGGAGGTGGCCCTGCCCCCACCCCAGCTCCAGAACTTAAGCTCACATTGAATAGCAGCCGCTCCTGCCGCGGAAAGCCCATTTGAATCTCAGATCCCAAGCACTAGTTGGGCAGATCTAGGCAGGGGTGGACAGGAATCTCAGAAGTCAAGTAACTGGCTGGGAAAATGCCCAGAAAAGGGAAGAAAAATAAGACTATAGACAGCTACTTTGAGGGGGTACAGATGTTCCCGCCTTTCAATTCTGACAACGAGAAATTATTCTTACCATCAGGGACAGACGTGGAGGGCGGGACCTCTGTATCCCAGACATCCCAGGGGGATGTTGGGTGGGCTCAGGCCTTGAAAGTGTTCAAAAAGGATTTTGAAAAGCAAGTTAGACAGGTGGAGGAAAAACTGGGAAGAGAAATGAGAGAGATGCAAGAAAAGTATGAAAAATGGGTCAATACCTTGGTAAAGGAGACCCAAAAAATGCTGAAGAAAATAACACCTTGAAAAATAGGCTCACTCAATTGGCAAAAGAGGTTCAAAAGATCACTGAAGAGAATAGTTCTCTCAAAATTAGAATGGAACAGATGGAGTCTAATGGCTTCCTGAGAAACCAAGAAATCACAAAACAAAACCAAAAGAATGAAAAAATGGAACACAATGTGAAATATCTCATGGGAAAAACAACTGACCTGGAAAATAGATCCAGGAGAGACAATTTAAAAATTATGGGACTACCTGAAAGTCATGATCAAAAAAAGAGCCTAGACATCATCTTCCATGAAATTATCAAGGAAAACTGCCCTGACATTCTACAACCAGAGGGCAAAATAAGTATTGAAAAAATCCATCAATCACTGCCTGAAAGAGATCCAAAAAAAGAAACTCTTAGGAATATTGTGGCCAAATTCCAGAATTCCCAGGTCATGGAGAAAATCTTGCAAGCAGCTAGAAAGAAACAATTCCAGTATTGTGGAAATAAAATCAGGATAACTCAAGATCTAGCAGCTTCTACATTAAGGGATCGAAGGCCGTGGAATAGGATATTCCAGAAGTCAAAGGAACTAGGACTCAAACCAAGAATCACCTACCCAGCAAAACTGAGTATAATACTTCTGGGGAAAATATGGTCTTTCAATGAAACAGAGGACTTTCAAGCATTCTTGATGAAAAGACCAGAGCTGAAAACAAAATTTGATTTTCAAACACAAGAAGGAGAAGAAGCATGAAAAAGTAAACAGCAAAGAGAAGTCATAAGGGACTTACCAAAAGTGAACTGCTTACATTCCTACATGGAAAGACAATATCTGTAACTCTTAAAACTTTTCAGTATCTGGGTAGTTGGTGGGATCACACACACACATACACACACACACACGTACACGTGTGCACGCACACACACATACACACATGCACGCACATACAGAGACAGAGAGCACAGAGTGAATTGAATAGGATGGGACCATATCTTAAAAGAAATTAAGGTAAATGGTGAGAGAGAAAGGTAGGGGGAGGAAAGAGGGTGAAATGGAATGGGGTAAATTAGATGTCATTTAAGAGGAAAGCAGGAGACTTTTTAGTGGAGAGAAAAAGAGGAGAGTTGAGAAAAAAAAACAAGAAGTTTACCCTAATCACATTTGACTAAAGGAAGGAATAAATTACACACTCATTTTGGTATGAAAACCTATCTTACAGTACAGGAAAGTGGGGGAGAAGGAGATAAGCAAGGGGGGGGATGATGGAAGGGAGGGCAATGGGAGGAGGGAGCAATTTGAAGTCAACACTTGGGGAGGGACAGGATCAAAAGACAGAATAGAAACAATGAGGGGCAGGATAGGATGGAGGGAAATACAGTTAGTCTTACACAACACGACTATTATGGAAGTCATTTGCAAAACTACGCAGATAGAGCCTATATTGAACTGCCTGCCTTCCCAAAGGGAATGTGTGGGGAGGGAGGGATGGGGAGAATTTGGAACTCAAAGTTTTAGGAACAACTGTTTAGTATTGTTGTTGCTACTAGGAAATAAGACATACAGTTAATGAGGAATAGAAAGTCATCTGGCCCTACAGGACAAAAGAGAAGATGGGGACAAGAGAAGGGAGGGATGATAGAAGAGAGGGCAGATTGGAGATAGGGAAAATTAGAATGCTCGGTGTATTGGGGTAGGGGGAGGGGATAAAAGGGGAGAAAATTTGGAACCCAAAATTTTGTGAAAATGAATGTAAA
Source organism: Bettongia penicillata ogilbyi (assembly GCA_023548195.1). Classification (NCBI taxonomy): domain Eukaryota; kingdom Metazoa; phylum Chordata; class Mammalia; order Diprotodontia; family Potoroidae; genus Bettongia; species Bettongia penicillata. The sequence goes on along the minus strand of JAJHZJ010000433.1, from coordinate 4,124,223 downwards.
AAGTTAAATAAATAAATTTTTATTAAAAAAAAAACAGAAGTTAACAGTACTGATGTTTTATTGTATTATAAATTATTTTGTTAAATATTTCCCAAATACATTGTAATCTGTTTCAGTTAACTCTTGGGAGTTCCTCTGCCAGTGCTAGTCACAAATGTGACTCTCCAGTATAGAGGGCCCTTTTAAGATCAACAGATGCTTTTCATAAGGAGGTATATTTTCTTGAATGAATCAATCAATAAAAAGCATCTATTAAGTGCTTACTGTGTGCTAAGAATTATGCTAAGTGCTTAGGATACAGCCAGAAAATAAGGCTGACCTTGCTCTGAAGGAGGCTCGTGTTCTAATTGAGAGAGACAATATATTTAGGAAGGTTCAAGGTAAATGGGCTGGCCCAGTGGCTCTTAGGGAACAGAGTTTAAGTGAGAAAGTCATATATCTATTCTTTCAACCATGCTTTTTGGGATGTTTTTGTTTTAATGGTCTCAGAGTTGGTTGGACCTCACAGGCCACCTATGTCAATCAGTATCCAACCAAAATCTCCTTCAACAATGTCCCCCAACTTGTGATTATCCAATCACAATTGAAAGAAGGAACTATATAGTAGTAAGAAAGGACTAAGCATTTCCCGAGATAGCCCATTCCACTTGTAGACAATCCTAATAGTTGAGCATTTTCTTTTCTCTTTCCTTTTGTTTGTTCCTCCCTCCCTTCCTTCCTTCTTTCCTTCCTTCTTTTCATTCTTTCTTTTTTCTGATCTCCCATATCACCAAGCCAGGAAGTACCGCAACCTCTCACATGACCAGTCGCACTACTCAACACCATATTGGTGCCAGATTCAATGTGAACACTAGATTAACTCATAGCCCATTACATCTCAGAATTCTTGAGCTCAAACAATCCACTAGCCTCAGCCTCTCTAGGAGCAGATATTATACATCTCGTATAATGTTTTCTTTACCAGAAATCTACCTTTTTGAAATGTCTACCCGTTGCTTCTCATTCTCTCCTTTGAAGACAAGCAGAGCATGGTTAATTACTCTTCCACAAAGAAGTCCTTCCAACCCTTGAAAAAAACCGTTATGTCCCACCAAAGTCTCTTTTCCAGGCTATGTACTCTTGGTTCTTTAAATCAGTGACCTTAAGGTTCTTCACCCTTAACAATAATTAACAAATGACTTCTCCAGTCATTTGTTCAGTTTCACGGCAAAACAGAGTTTTATCATTTCTTAACTACCCATTTCTTGGAAAAATAATAAAAATAATTAACATTTATATAGCACTTACTATGTGTCAGGCACTTTATAAATTCTTACTTTACAATTATCATGTCATTTGTTCCTCACAACAACCCTGGGAGGTGAATGGTGTTATTATCCCCATTTTATAGATGAGGAAACTGAGGCAGACAGAAGTTAAGTGACTTGCCTAGAGTCACACAGCAATTATCTGAAATTGGATGATACCAGGCTCAGAACTCCATCCACTGCACCACTTGGATGCCTGGTAGTGAGTAGTGAGATCATCCATTAGGAAACTAATATCCTTTCCTAGAGACTAGACTCAAGGATTAATCACTTTCAGGTGAATGAAGCATGCCCCAACTCTTTTCTCAATGACCAGGCTTGTATTCCAATATTTCAGGAGATCTCTGCTCTCATCAGTATGGGGACTGCCCCCCAATGAAATAGATCTCAGATTTTCCATGTCATCTCACTCTGTGCAACTGCTGTTGGTGCTTTTTCATAAATCATCCATAAAGTTGGAGGACTCACTTAGGAAAAGCCAGAACCCTGAAGAATCTTTCCAGGTCAATGAATGTAGTACTGTATTTTCTCCTTTGATCATGCCAGGAGTCTCGCATTAACATCCAGGGGAAGAAAGTGTGGGGAGGTGGGTAGTAAAGAGTTCATTAAATTACAGGTTTCTGTTGGGTGGACCACTAACTAGATCATTTCCGCCCCTTGTCAGGTTATAATATTTTTTAAGATGGATCTCTATATTCCACACACACCCCAATTCAACAATCTTGGCATCTTCTTCAGTCACAGGGGAACAATGATGAGAATATTCTGTGATTAGTTTCTCTCTCCCTATGGTCACCTTCCAATGAGAATTTTGAATGTTGCACAGCTAACTTAAGATTCTAATTAACCATGCATTGTAGGGTGGTCTGGGGGGACTTGGACCTTCTCCTTCTGCTGTCCATCCAGAATTCTGTACTTTTCCCTTTCTCCTAGGACCTACACAACTAAATGAAGAGGATCTGGTCTTAGTCACCACAAATAAAGATTTGAAAAAGGCCTCAAATTAGAACTCTTTTTGGCTAACTACAGGCTTCTTACAGAATGCTGGTTTCATTTTTAGCAAACAACAAAAAAAAGAAGAAAGAAAGAAGGAAATCCAGCAGACAGGGGAGAAAATAGAAGGGAGCCACAAGGAGCTGTCTACAAGGAGCCTGGCATGTGGCTTGGCAAGGTTATCTCCCTTTAGCTAACTTAGTCTGATGAAGCCAGGATCTCTCTGAGAGCCCAGGGACGTTGTTTCTGTCCCTGGGATCCCTATGGGACTTCAGAGGCTGCAACTCTCCTCATAAGCAACTCTCTACCCCCCCACCTCTGGGTCAGAGTTTTCCAAGGGAAAAAATAAAACCAATCACAACACCACATTCATCCATCTGACTAAAGTTAATGGCCTAGCTGACAAAAGAAGCATCCACCCATTTCCTCTCTCGTTAACTTGCTAAATTCAAATTTAGCCAAAAGAATAATATTTAGAAGATATTAGAAATTACTGTTTCCTTCCTGAGTAGTTGCTCCTTTTTGCAGAAAGTACCCCCTGTCTTTTTCCCTCTGTCTGGGTCTGTGATTTTACCCACAATTGAAACTCCAGGTGCAGAACATCCCTCCAATACTTGTCCATTGCTTGGGGCACTGAAATGTTAAGTAATTCACCCATAATCCCACAGCCAGCAAGTGTCAGAGGCAGGACTGGAGGCCAAATCATTGTAAACCAAAACAACCTCTCTCCACTATGTACCCTGTTTCTCATCCCATACTTAAAGCTCATATGTAAGGGAAAATCATCCCCAGCATCAGTTAAAGTTAAATCTACTTAAGTGATTTTTTTTTTTTACAGAAGACTGAAATACTTATTGTTCAAGTCAAATTTAAGTATTTATTAAGTGCCTGCTAAGTACTAGCAAGGAGCTACAAGGAAAGGCAAAAAAAAAAAATCCTTCCCTCAAGAAGTTTATAATCTAATGAGCTCACAAGGTGCAAACAAGTATAAATAAGCAAAGTACATGAAGGGCAAATTGAAGGTAATCTCAGGGGGTACACCACAAACATTAAAGGGGATCAAGAAAGACTTCTTGCAAAAGGTAGGATTTCAGCTGAGACTTGAAGAAGTCCGCGAAGCTTGAAAGTGGAGATTAAGACAGAAAGAATTCCAGGCATACGAGTCAGCCAATAATAATGTGTGGAGATGCGACATGGAGTGTCCTGTGTAAGAAATAGCCCAGAGGGCAATGTCACCAGGTCTGTGGAGTTGGGTAAGGCGTGAGAAGACTGAACAGGCAGCCAGGGAGGAGGCTCTGAAGGGCTTTGAATGTCAAAAAGAGGATACTCTATTTGAGAGCTGATGGAGTTTATTTTATCGGGGGGAGGGTGACGTGGTCAGATCTGAGCTTTCAAAGATCAATTTGATAACTGAGTGAAGATTGGACTGGAGTGGGGAGAATTTTGAGTTAGGGAGGTTAACCAGAAGGCTGTGGCAGTGGTTCAGGCATGAGATGATAAGGACCTGTACCATGCAGCATGTTCTTCAGTGCTAAGACTTAAAAATAAAACCATTTTGGATGTGGGATAGGGTACTGAGGATTCAGACATAAAAATGAAGGCCAGTCCCATTCCTCAAAGGGGAAAGGAAAGGGAATAAGCATTTATGTGGTACCTATATTATATGCCAAGCACCATTCTCACTGCTTTTACAAACATCTCATTTTATCTTAATAATAATCATGGGAGGGAGGTGCTGTTATTATCTTCACTTTACAATTGAGGAATCCAAGGCAGACAGAGTTTAAATGACTTGCCCAGGGTGACACAGCTAGTAGCTGTCTGAGGCTGGATTTGAACTGAGGAAGGTAAGTTTTCCTCATTGCAGTCCTGGCCCTCTATGCATTATGGCACCACCCAGCTGCCCCAACCAATTAGGGAAATACAAGATAATCTGCAGGAGAGAGAGAACCAACACCCCTAGAAAGGCTTCCCCTTTCCTCCAGGAGGTGGCTTGTGTTGTTGTTTGCCCTTTGTCCTCAAAGAGGACTGTGACATCAGGGAGATGAAAGAAGCTCAGAGTTCTAAGAGGAAGGCTTGAGAGAACCAGAGCCTGGAGTTCTGAGGACAGCAAACATGATTGTTTGATCACAACATAGAAGTAGCAAAGAAGTTAATGTGAGGAAGAGAAGTAAACAGGAAAAGATGTCTAGAGATAGACTGTGAAGGACCTTAGAGGAATTTGTGTTTCATAATAGGGAGCCACTGAACATTCTTGAGCTGGAGGATTAATGCACAGAAATCTAAACTTTTGGTAGATAGTGTTGGCAGCTATGGAGAATGCATTGGAGAGTGGGGGATTTTAGAAAGAGAGAACCAACGAAGAGGATATTACAAAAGTCCAGGTGGAAAATGACATGGTCTGAGCCAGTGTGATGGCTACATTAGTGGAGAGTGCTTCCTACAAAATAGAAATGAAAATGACCCACTTCTTAGAGCTGTTGAAAGCATAGTGCTTTGTAAACCCCAAAGGAACTATAGAACTATGAGATATTTTTAGAAGATTATATTACGATCATCTCTGCCACATTAAAGGAAATATGTATGGAACATGATGGAATTTTCTCCTCTACCATCTTCTCTGGCACCCAGATTCACAGCCTCAGTTATTTTATATTCTTTCCTTATCTTCCACATTCAGTCCATTGCAAGTCTTGTCGATTTCATATCAATAGTATCCTTTATGCCCATCCATTCTCCATTCCATTATTATACAATGTCTTTTACTTGCCCCAGAAATGTTAGCCGACTGACTTGAGATTTTAAAAGAAATTAGACATGCTTCAATGCTAACATTTTCTCACCCCAAACTTGGATGTCCTTTATTAAATATTAATTATTGAAGAAAAATATGCATCAATAAAGTTTTTTCTTAAATAAAAGACTGCTGACTACTATTCTAGACTTTGATTCAATTAGCTGACCTTGACCTTGGTCATAATAACAGCACTATAGTAACATATTATAACCAAACATAAACATAACATTAAACATAATAAACATATTAACAGGTGGTACAGTGGCTAGAGCACCGGGCCTGGAGTCAGGAACTCATCTTCCTGAGTTCAAATCTGGCCTCAGACACTTCCTAGCTGTGTGACACTGGGCAAGTCATTTCACCCTGTTTGCCTCAGTTGCCTCATCTGTAAAATGAGCTGGGAAAGGAAATGGCAAATCCCTCCATTATCTCTGCCAATAAAACCCCAAATGGGGTCACAAAGACCAGTCACTACTGAAACAACGGAACAACAACAGATATTTCTAGAATGATGGTGATTTTTCAAAATACTTTCATACCTGTTGCTTCAATATTCCCAAAGATCCCTAATTTCATTAATGCAGATTCACCAACACAGATTGAAACTCATACCTTAGACCCTGCCTTTGGGGAGTTTATAGTCTGAGAGAGACAGGAATTATCAAAAAATAAAACTGAGGTATCAAAGTGAGCTCCCCTTCACTAGAGGTGAACAAACTCTATGTTGGGGACCATAGAATAATCAGTAAAGAACTCCCAGAACAAATCATACTGGAACCCTCAAAAGAGTCACCATCTGTTGGCCAACCTTGTGATGATTCACCTCTTGGAACTTAGCTTAGTTGGCATTTGGACAGATGATCTACAAGTTGTTGAAAGGCCTTTGCTTGAAGACTTCCCAGGTTGGTAGGACCTAACATAGTTCATGCTTCCCTGATACAGACTCCGAGAATGCACAGTTAGCTCCATGGCATGAGAAAGCATCAGAGGAGAACTTCAGTAAAGGTTCCCAGCCATTACCCCATCTTATTTTGCCAGTGCTTTGTCATTGGAATACTCCATGATCCTGAGAGCATTGGAATTGGAATCAGAAGGCCAGGGTTCTTAAAGCAAGGCTCTAACCATGTCACTGCCTTACTCAAGAAGTTTCCATGGCTCTCTGTTGCTTATGAGATAAAAACAAATCTTTCTGGCTGGTTTTTAAATCCCTCTACAATCTAATTCCAACATATCTCTCCAGCACTCCCTCTTACACCTTCTATTTTCAGCCAAACTTGACTATGCAGTGTTTTCTGAACATGAAATCCTATTTCCCATATGATTTCTTTTCCACAGGCCACCCCTCAAATCTCCTGTGACTGGCTTTTGCAATTTAAGCTGGTCTTATACCTTAAATGCATGGCTTCCTCACTTCTGCCTCTTGGGACCCCTACTTTCCTCTGAACCTCAACAACACTGGCATTCCTTCACCTCCTTCCTCAATTTCTTTGTCTATATCTATATTTACTTATACACCAGTGCCAAAGGCACCCCTTGGTCAATTTGCTGAGCTCCCTAATCATACTGGTGAAATTAGGTAAGATAGGTGAGACTTCCCCCTTTGAGGAACAGGTAGACACTGACTCCTTGTGAGGTGCCCTTCCAAAGAGGATCATAAAAATGTAAAAAAAAAAAAATCATTAGCACCATTTTCCAGATGAAGTAACTGAGGCATGGATAATTGACTGACCCCAGATCAGGGTCTGGACTAGAACTCAAATCTCCCCATGAGCAATCTGCTGCTCTTCTCACCTTAGTCCCTCCTTTGATTGAAGCTAATAAAAAATCTGGTAAGCCTCATGCCAACCCTTCCCCCAGGTCTTTTCCCCAGTCCCACCCTTCCCACCAAAGACATCATTCTAAACTATCAACAATCCTAAAGCAACCCTCAGAGACCTGAGATAAAAGTTTTCAAAACCAAGTTAGTCATTAGCTAAAAATACCCAGGTGTTGGAGCCAGACTGTCTAGCAGAAAGATGAAACTTCCAGGCCTGGAGTGGGGCAGGGTGCCTCTCATCACTATGGGTGATGAAAAAGATCTCTATCATGACCAGTCCCTGAAGTATCCCAGTCACAGCCACCACAGACAATACGACTGAACAGCTGCTCCACATGACAATATAAATGATTAAAACCCCACAGGGTTTGGTTGTTTTTTTGTTTTTGCTAATGCCCCAGCAAGTCAGTATCTGGGCATAAAAGAGATCAGATCCTACCTGTGTGGCCAGACTAAATAATTTAGTAGTAGAAGGCTCAAGCAGCCCAGGCAGCACTAAGTGCCCCGAGTTGAAGATTTCAGCTGTGGGGGACAGGAAGCCAAGCTCAGCTGTTTCAACAACAAACCACCAGTTCCAGGGTGGGTCATAGCTGTGTACTCCCATGATGTCCAGGCAACATATGTTAGGAGCTAAGAGAAAAGGGAAAGGAAGCTTGGAATTCATGGAGAAGTGGTGGCTATTGAAAAGTTATTGATAGAATATTTTTTTCCCATTAGGAGAAGGGTGGAGTCCAGGCTTGTGTGATCAGGCATGTGGATAATGAGAGCCACAGACTTGGGGAGAATGGGATTTGTTTTAAATGTAATACCAGAAAGAGTCCAAGTTAAGTCGCGCTTTAGGCAAGCTAAAGTAGGCATACTGCTGGCTCTCCTTGCTCTTTTTAAATGAGTTTCCATAAATACAGTTCTGATCTCCAAGTCAAAAGATACAAGGACTCTTCAAGGCTCATGGAAGCATCAGGAGTCATCTGGGCATTTCATTTCATAGATGAGGAAATTGAGGCCCTAAAAAGGGAAAATAACTTGTCTTTGCAGTTTCTGCCCATTGCTTCTTGCCAAGCCCAATGCCTCTTCCACATGACACCTTTCATATATTTAGATAAAGTTATCATGTCCCCACTTAATCCTCTCTTCTCTAGAATAATCATCACCAGTTCCTTCAAACAATCTTTATATGACATGAACCTGAGGTTCTTTTCATTACACAACTCTACTTCAACAGCACATAAGAGCATAACCCATTTTCTACACATTCTGAAATGTCACAGACTACTAAATTTAATATAAGGGTAATTTAAATGATAGATGAATCTCTGTTGGCTTGAACCCCCATCCCAGATTATGATGGATGTGTCCAAGATCATTCATACTCCATCATAGAAACTTATCAGCCCACCAGGACAAGAAATATATATTTTCAATTAAATTTTATTCTATTTTCACATCTGTATTCTCTCTCTTCCACCTTTCCCTCCCATGAGAAAACAAAAAATAAAAAAAACACCAATTAAAAATGCATATAGTCAAGCAAAGCAAATCCCATGCTGCCCATGTCATATATGTGTATGCATGCCTTATATACATGTGTGCCTGTATATATGTACATGTATATACATGCATATATAGATATATACATGTATATATGTATATAGATATATACATGTGTATATGCATGTATATATAGATATACATGATTAAATATGCATATATGTATTATGTGGCTACATGTTTTATGCATATACACATGTACATATGAATACTATATATACATATACATATGTACTTTATACACACAGATTTTTTTGTGTATATATATATAATATATATGTCAATACTCTGAGTCTATTACCTCTTTATCAGGAAGTAGGTCACGTGTTTCATCATGAGTCCTCTGGAATTGTGATTGGGTTATTGTTTTGATTAGAATTCCTAAATCATTCAAAGTCATTTGTCTTTACAATATTGCTAATGTATCAAATTATTTTCCTGGTACTGATCACTTCACTTTGCATCAGTTCATACAAATCTTCCAGACTTCCCTGAAACCATATCCTTCATCATTCAGCACTATAGTAAATATAATAATAGAGTTATTGTACACAACAAATATAGTAAGAATTAAAATAATTAATAAATAAACAGGGAAATAAATTCACATAACATTCCAGCAATTATTACATTTTATATATAATAGTCATAATATTTATGGTATTATCATATCCTCAAGCAAATGAGGAGGTCAGGAAGAGAACAGATCTCAGGAAAAGTCATACTGAGAAATGATGAGGACATTTTGCATGCATGGACTGATGGCTGGGAGAATTCATTCATGTAGCAGCCTCTTCTTTTCATCATCTCAATCATACAAGGAGGTACTCTCTTCCTTGCTCTCCTCTCCCTGCTCTGTCTCAGTAGTTGACTTGAAAGCTGACTCATTCCTGTACCAGAAGTTAATTGCTTCCTCCACCTATGGAGCAAGACTCATGGGTCCTCTTCCTTTCCATGGGAAAGGTAGTTGAAGCCTGCAGTGTAAGCATCCTCACACAGGAGAGTGTACCCCTTAACATTAGGCTGTCACACACCCAACATCTTAAAACAGCACTCCTCCACTAGACTGCCATAGCAGACTGAATCTGAGCTCATTGCCCAGATTTTAACTACTCCTTTCTCCAAACTATCCTCCATACAACTTCATAACAATAGTAATAATAGCATTTATGTGCCACCTATTTTGTACCAGGCACTGTGCTAAGTACTTTTAGATTATTTATTAATTATATATTATCATGTTATATCATTTTTTATTTTTTATTTATATTATTTCATTGATATATTATTCTGAACTAGTAATGACAGCTAGCACTTATATAATTTTTTTGCAAAGCACTTCACAAATATCTTCTCATTTGAACCTCACAACAACCCTAGAAAGCAGGTGCTATATTATCTTCATTTTGCAGATGAGGAAATTGAGGAACAGATTAAGTGACAGGCCCAGGATCATACAGCTAAGAGTCCAAGGCTGGATTTGAAGGCATGATTTCCTGGATTCAGGTGTAGTGATCTATTGACTGCACCAAATTAAATAGCTGCCCCAAATAAATGATTAATTTATTTTAAAAAATTTGCTGAAGTTCAATGCTGATGCCATTGCCCCAGTGCTTAGGAAATTTCAGTAACTTTCCATTACCTCTGGGATAAAATCTCCAGACTCTTACTGTAAGCTAGGTAGCATTAGCTCTTGATTCCAGCAGGCATACCTGAAATGCATGACACTGACCAATAAAATGATACTGAGAGTGAATAGAATGAGTCACAGAATCTCAGTGCTCGAAGAGCTGGCAGAGGTCGTTGGGTTCAACCTATCTTTGACATTAGTTCTTTTGCCTTGAATAGCAGCCCCTAGCACAGTCTACAATATATAACCTGCATATAGTGCATCTAATAGGTGATTAATGAGTACTTATTATTAATTAATGAATTAATTGATTGACTCTTGGACAATATAATAGTCAACTTCAAATATTTGGCCCCAGGGTGCAGAATGAGGATAAGGATCAATGGTTCAGAGAGGTGGAGTTATACTTCCAAATAATTAGAGCTATCTGTAAATGGAATGTGCTGCCTCAGAAGTAGCAGGTTCTTCATCCCATCCTCCACTGGAGATCTTGAAGCTGAGGCTGGACAACCATTTGTTGGGGATATTGTAGAACAGATCCTTGATCAAGGACAGGCTGGATGTCAATGACCTCTGAGATTTTCTGGTTCCATCTGCTGGTTCTCAGAATCATTCTTTTGGTCAATGTCAAGCATTTCCCATAGGCCTGGTGAGACCAAACTCAGAATACAGAAAGACAGCTAGGTGGTGCGGTGGGCAGATTGGTGGGCTTGGAATAGGGGAGAACAGAGATCAATATATGGCTCCATCATTTACTAGCTGTGCAATCCTGGGTAAGTTCCTTACCTCTGTAAGCCTCTGTTCCCTCATCTGTGAAATGGGGATGATAATAGCACCTCCCTCTCAGGGTTTCTGTAAGAATCAAGTAAGTTAATCTTTGGAAAGCATTTTGCAAACTTTATGTGCTGTATAAATGCTGGCTCCAGAAAAAAGTGTAAATGACCAGAAGCCCTGCTCATGAGTTCCTTAAGAGGTGGAGTTAGGCAGCCTTGAGGGTCTCTGAGCTCCTAGAATCCAATACCCACACACTATTCCTGGGCTTTACAACCACTCCTGGCTCTGCTCCTGGACCTTTGCCCATTGTACCCTAGACTTGTTTTGCCATTAGACCTGCCCACTCCTTCCTCCTTGAACCTCAGCAGAGTGAGAATTCTAGAAAAGTGAAGCTTGTTCATGACCTTCAGGAGGAAGGACATTGACAGATAGGCTCACAGAAGTCCAGGGGATGGTCTGAGATCACATCTGGCCTTCCTAACTTTTAGCCTAGTACCTGGCCCAGGGACAGCACAGATCCTATGAAACCTGAAGAATCAGGAAACCCTGAATCCATAGGGCAGTCATGGGGTAAATGACCACATGTGATGTGAAAATGGTCAGATAGGAATGTGGAAGGGGCAATCACAGAAACATTTAAAACCACCCGAAAACAAAACAAAAAAAAACCTAGTGACTCAGGCCAGATGGTAACTCAGGACAGCTGTCTTCATGGGCAGATGGCCCCAGCTGGAGCCCTGAGCTTCCAGATATGGTCCAGGCCTCAGTATCTCCAAAGAGCTAACAGTATGAAGAAAAATAGTGACAATTAGGGTGATGTAAAAACAAAGACCAATGAAAATTTATTTAAAACAAAGGTAGCTAGTCAGCTTTAAGGTTTATAAAGTATTTTGCATATTTCATCTCATTTGATCCTGTGAGGCAGGTATGATCATTATCCTCATTTTAAAGATGGTGAAATTGAGGCTGGCAAAGGGAAAGGGACTTGTCCAAGGTCACATGGGAAATAAGTATCAAAGGTGGGATTTGAACTAAGATAGTTTACTCCCTGTCCAGGGTTCATTCCACTGTATTGTGCCAACTTTAGAATTATCCAAATGTCAATTGTTATATCATTGTTATTGACAATTACTCTTAATAATAATAATGATTATTAGTGTGTGAGCATGGGCAAGTCATTTAATCTATTAGATCCTCAGTTTCCTCATCTGTAAAATGGAGATAATAATAGCATCTACCTCTTAGGGTTATTGTGGGGATCAAATAAGGCATCATACACAGTTGGGGTATTATATGAGATATTTTATCAAATAAGATATTATATTACATGGAAACATTATATATATACATATACATTTGAAGGTATATATATATATATACACACACATACACATATACACATACATATATACATACATGCATATGTATTCTCAGCACAGTGCCTGGAACATAGAAGGTGCTTAATAAATTATTATTTCATTCCCTCCAGAGTCAACCTACTTTCCATTTCACCACACATACTAGAATGAAATCCTGTATCAGATTATGGAAAAGAACTCTTTTTCACTTTCTTCCTCACTAAGGCTTTAATTTTTATCAGATAAAGATGTTTACCCTAGAGGACTCAAAGTAGAGAGAACAAAGCTCAGTGCTTGTAGGGGAAAGCCATCTCACATGTTAGGTTACTACTTTAGCTCAGGTTCACCCTTGCTCACCTACGATCTATTGTGTGCCAGCTGGAAGAGGAAAATGAAAGAAGAAGTAGGAATAGACTAGTAGCCCACCAGGATTATTGGATCATAGGAGAAGAGCTTCTTGGGACCTTAGAGATCACCTAGTTCAACCCTTTCATTTTACTCTCTACTATCCCACATTGCCTCATCTGACACGTGAAGAGGCCAGGTTAGAAAGCCTCAGTAACCTCCCTCCCCCTCATCCATATCTTTTGTCACATCACAGACATAATAAAGTAGATAAGAAACTATACTCTGTGCCTGGCATTAAATTTTTTTTGCAGCCACTTGGTTTGGGTATCGAGAATTCCATTTAGGTTTATCAACTCAGGAAAGAGTTGGATAGTTGAGTGCATTTGAGCCTAAGAACAGTGCTAGATATTTTTCTTCAGCAAGGAAGTTGGTAACTTTTATTTTGAAAGAGTGTGCTTGTCCCATTTCCTTTAATTTTCTTGAATTTTAAAGTTCAGCCATTATTTTTCATTGGATTATAGAGACAAGAGAGGGCCATGGGAAGAAAAAAATACTGTGTGGGTTGGTTCAGAATAATAGGATCATTCAAACCCAGAGTTATAGCTTAAATTTAATTGTGGTGAAGTAACATAATATCCAGATGGTAAACTTTGAAAGAAAGTTGTACATTGGAAGAAAGACAAGAGCTAAGGTTTTAGGAGAGGCCGTATCTAGTAAAAATGCCTTACTGAAATAAAGACTTGCCTGGATAGAGAAATGAAGACTGTTGACATCAGGCTAAATGTTGACTGTTCGAAAGAATGGGAATGTTCAGTCTTGAGAAGGAAAGATTCAGGAGGACAAGCATACTGTCTTCAAGTCTTTGAAGAGTCCTCATGGGAAAAAGGGATTAAATTTGTTCTACTGAGTCCCAGAGGGCAGTACCAAAAGCAATGAGTAGGATCTACAAGGCAGCCAATTTAGAAATGTCAAGAAAAGTTTGCTAACAATCAGAACTGTCCAAAAAAGATAATGGGCCATCTCTGGAAGTTGTAGGTTCCTACTGTCTCTCTGAAAGACTTCAGGCTGAGGTTAGACATTCACTGATCGGGCACATTGCAGAGGAGAGTCTCCTTCAGTCATGGATTGGCCAAGATGACCCAGGTGATCCCTCCAACTCTGATATTCAAGGATTCTGAAACATCACCCAAAATAATAATTTGCATTTCCATGAGTGCTTTTTGAACAACACCCCATGAAGTCAGGAGTGTGAAGGATAGTATTTCCATTTTTCAGATGAGACTAAAACTCAGAAAGTAATCCATGGGCCCACAACTAGGAATAATAATGGACACTTGTGCAGCACTTTACATACATCTTCTCATTTTTTCCTCTCAACAGTCCTATGAAATAGATTATATATCAGGGATTCTTAACCAGCTCTGGGTCATGGACCCTTTGGTCCTCTGATGAAACTTCTGGACCTCTTCTTGGAAGCATGGTGCTTAAATGCATCAAATAAAACACAAAGGATAAGAAAGGAAATCAATTATAGTGCAATCATTGTCAAAATAATTTTTAAAGACAAATTTATAGACTCCAGCTTAAGAAACTCTGTTCTACAGCAAATACAATCCCCATTTTTACAGTAAAGGAAACTGAGACTCAATGAAGTGACTTATCCAAGTTCATACTTCTAGTAAATGTTAACAGAGGTATAGTGAAGATCTCAGGTTCCTTCTAACTTTCCATTCAGCATTTGTTCCACTTGAACTTACTCATTAGTAAATCCAGGATTTGAACACAGGTTTTCTTATTCTCAGGCCAGGGCTCTTAATATTTCACCATTACTACCTCTCCTACTTAAGTTCAATATGGTAAGTAAACCCTGTAGAAATCATTGATGTTGCCCTTCTGTTTGAGGCCCATATTATCTGAGAGAGAACTTCTCCCACTCTGGACTCTGGTTGTAATAGAGGTCATATTTCTTAATGATCCCAAAGATAATGGTCAAAGAGACCAAAGCTTGGGTATTTTTCATGGAAAACTCTCCAATACGAGTCACGTTTTTTCTTTTCTCTAACGCTGATAAAACCTTAATATGTCGACTTTAATATGTTGCTCTGAAAAAGACTACAACAAAGTTTTGTTAAAACAAAACAGAAAAGTATAAGGTTTCTTGTCTTGGCTTTCTGCTCTATAAAACAGGGATGAAAATATTTGCATATTTTCAGGGGTTGAGATAAGGAAAGTACTTCCAGGTAAGCATTATCAAAATTCAATTTATTATCATTGGAAGACCAGAAGCCATTTCCCAATGAATAGGTCAAAGATATGAACAAATTGTTCTTAAAAGAATTGCACACTGGTAAAAACCATTTGAAAGAATGTCAACTAATAAGAGAAATGAACATCAAAGTAACCCTGAGGTTCTACTTCATGCTGAGCAAACTAGCAAAGATGACAACAAGTGGCAAAAGTCGAAGGTGGGGGCATTGCAGGAAGATGGGCACACAAGTTCATTGTTGTTAAGCTTTGAAATAGCACAAGTAATTTGAAAAGTAATTTGGAATTATGCAAGTAAGATGACTAAAATTTCTAAACCCTTTGACCAGAGTCTACCATCAAGCCCCAAGGAGGACACTGATTAAAAAAAGGAAGTCCCAATACATACCAAAATGTTTGCAGCAGGACTTTTTGTGGTAGCAAAGAACTAGAAACAAAATAAATACCCAAAGATCAAATGGCAAATGGTTAAACAAGGTGTGGTGCATGCATATAATGCAATATTCCCTGTGCTATTAGAAATAACAAATATGATGAATGCAGAGGAATATGGAAAGACTCACATGAACTGATACAAAGTAAAATAAGGAATTAGTACACACAATGAGTACATTGATCTAAATGGAGAGAATGTTGTTCAGTCATTTTTCAGTTATGTCCAACTCTTCATGACCCCATTTGGGGTTTTTTGGCAAAGATCCTAGAGTGTTTTGCTATTTCCTTCCCAAGCTCATTTTACAAATGAGGAAACTGAGGTAAATAGGGTGAAGTGACTTGCCCAAGTTCACATAGCTACTAAGTATCTGAATCTGGATCTGAGCTCAGAAAGATGAATCTTCCTGATTACAGGCCCTGCATTCTATCCACTGTATCACCTAGCATCTCACAAAACAATCACAATATAATCAGTAGCAAATATTGTGAAATTACAAAGAAAAGGCATTTCCCAAAGAAAAGATATGGAAAGATATCTTTTTCTTTGACCAAGGCATTCCTACTCTTTACAGGGTGGAGGACCCATAGGTATGGAACGTTGCATATGTTTGCAGAATTTTTATGTGCTAATTGATTTCACTCATTTTTTCTACTTCCTCTTTTTCCTACGAAAATGTGCTTTACTTTTCATAATTTTTCTTGATACCCAAGATTTTCTTGTTCCTCCAAATAGATTTTATTCTCATTTTGTCTAATTTTGTAAAGTATACCCTTGGTTGCTTGGGTTCGTATCACACAAAGTCTATGTACTAACTTATGTCTTATTTTTTTTAATTATGTTGGTGTGGCCCAACAATGAACAGTGAATATTTATCAAAATTTGTCCTCCTCTACTTTTTTAAAGAATCCTTTGTACTAATATATCTTGAATCATTTTGGTACATTAACTCCCAGATATTTTGTGCATCTCGTAGTTATTTTGAATGGAATTTCCCTTTCTATCATTTTCATCTGGTTTTTGTTGGCATTATAGAGAAAAATTGATGGTTTTGTGGATTTATTTTATACCCTGGTATTTAATTAAAGCTATTAGTCATCTCTATTCCTTTTCCCTTAATTCTCTTAGAGAGAAGGGATTTAAGTAAACCATCATGCCCTATGAAAATAGGGATAATTTTATTTCCTCTATGCAAATGGATTTTATCTTTTATTTGTCGATCTCGCCTCATTGCCTTAGCTAGCATTTCTAGAATTATGTAAAAGTAGTGAAGGATGGTCTCTTCCTGGCTTTTTCTTTGTTTGCCATGGTAAAGCTTCCAATTTTTCTTCACCAGAAGCAATGCTTGCTTTGGGTTTTGATCTATATATTTGTTCAAAATAAGAAAAGCATGGTCTCAGCTTCTTCATCTGTAAAATGGACATAACAACACCTATCTCTCCCTACTTCCCAAAGGTGCTATGAGGAATTAATCAAAATAGTAGATGATCATAGTACTTTTTCATCTTTACAGATCACACTCTGCACTTTTCGAAAAGTTTTCACTTCTAAATCACAGAGAAATGGGAAGACAAGATGAGCTAAATCACACTGCCTCAGCTGATTGAAAAACTGCTCCCTGACACAATGACTCCACAGCTTCCTTTTGGCAGGATTCTGAAGTGGATTCTTGCCAAACACTTTTATTTTATTATCCGCTGGAAGAATGACAGTAAATACCCCAAACAAACAGTTTTTATTTGGCTTATTTTGAGGAGACTTTTGGAAAATGGTTTTGTGTTGTGATTCTACCATTGCCTCTAAATCCTGGAGGATTTGAGAAGAAAAAACAGAATGATTCGCCCTTTCCCATTCTTGTGATTGTATTAGAAAGGGAAAGGCATATGCACTTATTAAGTACCTACTATGTGCTAAACACTGTGTTCATGGCTGTATAAATATTATCTCATTTGATCTGTACAACTAGCCTTGGAGGTAGGTAGTGTTATTAGCCCCTTTCACAGTTGAAGAGACTGAGGCAGACAGATGTTAAGTAACTTGTCCAGGGATCCCACAGCTGGTATCTGAGGCAGGATTCAGACTCAGCAGATCTTCCCCACTCCCAGGTCCAGTCCAGGTCCACAGGCACTTCACCTCACCTCTAGCCACATAACCATCTTACATTGTATTTGTGGTTCTCTACAGACCTCAGATCTTTTGCAATTTGCTACCCAACCACATCTCCCCCATCTTGTACTTGTGAAGTCTAGGGGTTTGGTTGTTTTTTTTCCCAGCCCCTACATAAAATTTCCCATGTATAATAAGTGTTTAAGGAACATTTATTGAATTATTCCAGGTGTGAGGAAAGCCTTGTAAGAAGACACTGAGGTAGGAAAAGGAATAATGAAATGAATTAATTCAAGATGTGGAAAGGGATCCAGTCTGATTAGACCACAGGGTGAGGGAAAGGGAATATTATAAAATAAAGGCAACTAACTAGTGTGGGGTGAGATGGCAGAGAGCCTTGAATGCCAGGAGGAAGAATTTGTATCTTATTCAATAGACAATGGCGAGTCACTTGTAGGTTTTGATCATGGGAATTAAGTGATCAAGACGGATTAGAGAGACGAGATCAATCAGGGAACTGGGAAAAATAGACAAGGGGAGAGCTCCTGAGGGCCTGAAGTAAGATGGTGGCAATGGAAATATGGGCAAGGATTGGTGAGAGATGCAGAAAGCAGCATCCCCAGTACTTTGGAATATACTGAAGGATTCCCAGGAAGATGCAAATTCAGCTAGAAAGTCACCCAGGTCCTTTAGAACCTAGAGATCCCCCAGGGAAGGGCAGGAAAGGGAAGAGGGAAAGAAACTGAGGTTTTGAATCTGGTTATCAGTGAGAGGTGTTGGAATGGAGAGTAAAAAGAACTTGTTTTAGAGTCATTCTGGGGAAGGAAAAAGAAATAAGTAGCTCATAATGCCCACTGCATGCCCATAAGTACTTTAGAAGTGTTATCTCCTTTGACCCTCACAACAGCCCTGCAAAGTAAGTGCTCCTCTCAGCCCTCTTTTCAATTGAGAAAACTGAGACAAGGAATAGTTAAGTGACTTGTTCAAGGTCACATAGTAGTAAGTGTCTAAGACTGGATTTGAACTCAGGTCTTCGGATTTCAAGTTCAGTGTTCTATCCACTGTGCTAGCAGCTATCCTATGATCTAGGAAACGAAAAGGCCAGTCAGTGGAACCATTGATTGGCATACATCCAATCTAGGAATGACCATGCTGATTGGATTATTTTCCTAGAGTTAAACATGGGAAATGGTTGGGAAGAGAAGAGAGGGAGATGAAGATGGAGAACAGTACAGGGGAGTAGGAGCCTCTATAACTCCTCTGAGTTCTGTTGGGGAGGCGAGCTGGAATGCCAGGTGGAAAGCAAGATAGAAGAGGTAGAGGAGGGTTTTAGCCATAGAAATTCTCAAAAACCATCTGTTAAGTTGTAAAGGGGTCCCAATATGCTTCAAGGGAGAGAGGATACACAGAAAAAAAAACCCCATAGTTGCTTAAAGTATTAAATCAAGGGACTTTAGTGTCCAGGATTTGTTAAATAAAAAAAAAAGAAATTGGTATTAGAGAGTCTATATTGATGCCCCTCAGAAGGAGCTGGGGGACAAATTTTGTATCCAAAAATCTGGCAGTCTAGGTACAACACATTGTACGATTTACCAATAAACTTATTTTTGCTTTTAATAAAGAAAAGGGATGACAAAAACTAGAAGAAGGGGACCACTGCAGAAAACACCTTCTATTAATTCATCATTTCCAATCCCCCACTTTTGAAGCTGTGTCTCAATATACACTTGACCTCCCATCTCCCACTTCCTTTTCATTGAGGGTGATTACCTGTCTCCCAGTAGATGGGCATGGGGTAAATGGGGGCCTTGGAGTAGGAAAGGTTGATGTTTATAAAGTCTGGTTAGGAGAGGAAATATGAAGGAAGAAATGAGAGAAACCAACTCACCAACTTGTTTTCCTGAGAGCCCCTGCCCAGGGGCCCCTTTCTGGATGCTAGGGAGGGTCCTGGAGAGGAGAGAAGCAGATTTCTGTCAACAAACCCCAGTCTGAACTTGACATGTCTGTCCAGCTTTTATTCCAAGGCTCCCCAGGGCTTGGCCAGGCCCTTCCTGGCTCAGCAGAGACAAACAAAGGCTTGCCAGAGGAGAATGTGAGAGAAGAGGGAATTCAAAATCAGAGAACTGTACTCCAGGATTTGCACGAACATGTCCATGGGTAGAAAGCTATTGTTCTTAGGCATCACATGGAGCAAATGTGGGAACAGATGGAGTTTGCTTTAAATGGGAAGTTTAGTAGCTACAGAACTGGGCTGGAGTCAGGAGGCTCTGAGTTCAAATCCTACTTCTCATACTGACTAACTAGGCATAAGTCATAACTTCTCTGGGACTGGAATTTCCTCACCACAGCAAGCAAATGTGTGTGTATGTGTGCTCATCCTTCATTGCCGAAGAAGGTCATGCCATCAGAGAAATGATGACATAACTTGCACTTGACTTAGTTTTTGAGTGAGGTAGGGCTGTGCGGGTCACTAGCCTCACTTCTCCTCCAGTATTGGATTACTGAATCCAGTAATCAGATATTCATCAGGATGACTGGAGATGACCCAGGATGAGGCAATTGGGGTTAAGTGACTTGCCCAAGGTCACATACACAGCTAGTGAGTGTCAAGTATCTGAGGTGAGATTTGAACTCAGGTCCTCCTGACTCCTGCCTTGCTGCTCTGTCTACTGCACCACACAGCTGCCCCACTGTGGTAAATGAGATGTTAACAGCAAACACTGAAAACAATAAAGGGAGACAGACATTCCAACTGTTATTAGAATTGTTGTCATTTTTATTTAGGTGACCAAAAGTTTTGTCTGTGATCAATTGTCACCTTTTTGGAAAAGATCAATCAACATGTATTAAGCACCTACCACATGCAGAGCTAGATGGAGTACTGAGACTGGAATCAGGAAGCTTTGAATTCAAATCTGGCCTCAGACACTTACTAATTGTATGACTCTGGGAAAGTCACTTAACCTCTGTCTGCCTCAGTTTCCTCATCTGTAAAATGGTGATGATAATAATAGCACCTACCTCCCAGGGCTGTTGGGAGGATCTAATGGGGATAAAGTTGTGCAATGCTATATAAATGTAAGATATTATTATTTGAGGAAGTTCACATTGTTGACAAGTTTCCAATTCCACATCTCTGGACCTCCCCCCTCATTAGATTATTAGATTAAAAAGCCAACAGAACTGTATCTGTTGCTCTTTCTCCTTTTTATCAATCTGGTCTTTTCTTCTAATTCCCAGGAGTGTCCATTAACAAGGCATCATTTTAAGGCTTGAAAAGGCAGAACTGGAGCAGTAAAAATTCATTGTTGGTAGCTGATTTCCTGTAGGCAATGTTAATCAATATTATCCCATTTCACAAGCAGCTGCCTGTCTGTTTTCCAGCGATTCAAGAGGTAGAAAATGTGAACAAGGAGGCCCCATTCTCTGCTTTGCAGGTGTGAGGCTGGTGATTAGATGCTGAATGTCTAGATGTGGTGATATCCTGGACAGAAAGTGAATGAGTCTTGGCCTTTGGCTGAGTTGAGGATTTTTTTTTACTTATTTATTTTCAATGTTCTACAATCAGTTACTTAAAATTAAGATTTTATCCCCCCACACCTTCCCCCCACTACCCCCCTCCCTCCCCATGACAGCATACAATTCTTTATAGGTTCTACATATACTTTCCTATTGAGCACATTTTCACTATAGTCATGCTATGTAGTCGCACTGAAATAAATGGAAGAAATCATATAACAAATCAAAACATAATATACTAAAACCCACACATACACAAACATGATTTGCTACATTCTGCGAATGACTTCTATATTTCTTTCTCTGAGTGTGGAAGGCATTTTGCCTTTGAAAACCGACACTGGGATTTTTTTTTTCTCAGTAAGTTCTTGTGTTATTACAAAGTTCCAAGTCTACCAGAAAAAACTCTCGCACACTGTGGTCATTGCTGTGAACAAAGTTCTCCTGGTTCTGCTCCTTTAGCTGAGCATCAGATCATATAAGTCCTTCCAGGCCTCCCTGAAGTATTCTTGTTCATCATTTCTTATGGTGCAATAGTACTCCATTACATTCATATACCATAATTTATTCACCCATTCCCCAATTGATGGGCATCACCTTGATTTCCGGTCTTTGACTACCACAAAGAGTGCTGCTATAAATATTTTTGTACACGCGGGACCCTTTCCCATTTTTATAATCTCTTGGGGATTAGTTCTAGTAGCGATATTGCTGGGTCAAAGGGTATGCACATTTTTGTAGCCCTTTGGGCATAGTTCCAAACCGTTCTCCAGAATGGTTGGATGATCTCACAACGATGCCCATTATCACCACTATTATTAAATATGGTACTAGAAATGTTAGTGGTAGCAATTAGACAAGATAAAGAAATTGAAGGAATAAAAATAGCCAAAGAAGGAACTAAGTTATCACTCTTTGCAGATGATATGATGATATACTTAGAGAACCCCAGAGATTCAAGTAAAAAACTACTTGAAATAATAAACAACTTTGGCAAAGTTGCAGGTTACGAAATAAACCCAAACAAATCTTCTGCATTCCTATATATTAGCAACAAAGTCCAACAGCAAGAGATAGAAAGAGAAATCCCATTTAAAGTGAGAGCAGACACTATAAAATACTTATGAGTTTACCTGCCAATACAAACCCAGGGATTATATGAACACAATTACAAGACACTTTTTGCACAAATAAAGTGAGATTTAAGTAAGTGGAAAAACATCAGTTGTTCATGGGTAGGCCGAGTTAATATAATAAAAATGAGTTGAGGATTTTTATCTTCTTAGTGGTGGTTCTCAAGCTCCCCTCATAATAACTGATATTCATTTCTCTAGCTCTATATGTTTGGGAAATAGCTTTATATAACTCATCTCAATCAAATCTTGAGGTCTACTCTTTCAGGAAAGAATTGTAGGTACTACTCCCACTTTACAGATCGGAACAATGAGGCACAGAAATATTAAACTGACCTATGGATAGTCACCTATCAAATATAATTCAAACCCAGGATTTCCTAATCCTAAGTCTTATCTGCTATTTCCTGCTCAATACTATCTTCCAGGCAAGCATTTACAGTAGAAAGTCAGAGGTTCTAGGTTCAAATCCCAACTTTTCTGTTTAGTTTCTGTGTGACCCTAGGCAAATCACATCTTTCTGTGCCTGTTTCCTTATTTGTAAAATAAGGGTGAGAAATTGTCTAAGACCAGAAAAGAAAAAACTCCACAAAAGTGGCAAAGTCAGGCAGCCCAATCCAAGTTTTCTACCCTATGGGCAAGGTCCTCACAAATGGACTAAGGGACCATCACCCCATTCTGCTACATTCAAGGGCTCTTCATCTTTCCCATTCTTCAACCCTGAAGCACTAATCCAGCCCCTTGGGTCCAGGTTCCATATTTAATTTCTACCCACCATGATGCCCTCCAGGGGCTCACTGCAAAGGAACAACTATCAGTCAGTCAAAAAAGGTAGCAAGTAGTGGGAGGACAGGCTACAGTTCAAAGCCTGTGACCTTCACAGGTGAAGAGGAAGGAAGGATGGGGGAGAGCAGGAGGACAGCTCTGAGACCATGCTGTCAGCATCTGTATGCTGCTGGAGCCTGAAAATATGGGTCAATAACACTGGGCTTGTTTTAAGAGGAAATAAAATTACTTACAATGAAATTGACTTAAATTTGAATGGCTAGAGAGAAACCCAGTAAATTCACGGAAAGTACTTGCCTTTTCCTTCATTTGAATCCCTTTCCTAAGCATGGGGCAAAAGTAAAGGAGCATTTTTCTGTCAGGAGGAAACCTAGCTAAATCTCTCTACCTTATATCATTGGTAAACAGGAATTCAACATTAACCAGACAGAAAGACTGGGAATAAGATTAAGAAGCATTAAGGAGGACTATTAATAGCCAATCTGTTAATCAGACTAGACCATTAAGTCCTGGGAGCATCTGTATGGAGGTATTAAGCTTGCCCAAATCTTGGAAAGCATCAAGCTACTAAAATCCTACATTTCACATTCACACCTTAAGAATGGCTGAGAAAGTCTGACCTGATTCATATGAAGATGGGATCATGGATTCTGAACTAGAGAATCTCAGAAACCACCTAAATCGACCCCCATGTAAAGATGGAGAAACACCCAGGCTAGGTATAGTCATGTGAAAAAGAATGCTCTAAATCACAACTAATTAGAGAAATGCAAATGAAAGCAATTCTAAGATTCCACTTCACACAATCAGAGTGGCAAAGATTACATCAAAGGAAAATGGTAAGTGCTAGAAGGGCTGTGGGAAAATAGGTATATTGATGTACTATTAGTGGACCTGTGAATGGGAAGAACTATTCTGGAAAATGATTTGCAATTATACACAAGAAGGTATGAAACAGAGCAAGCCTTTTGGCCTAGAAGTAGCACTTATAGCACTATACCATAAAGAAATCAAAGAAAGAAAAGTTGCTTTGTGCACAAAAATATTTATTGTTCAGTCATATAACACTCTTTGTGACCCCATTTGGGGTTTTCTTGGCAAAGATAAGAAGATGGCTTGCCATCTCCTTCTCTGGATCATATTCCAGATGAGAAACTGAGACAAACAGGGTTAAGTGACTTGCCTAGGGCCACACTGCTACTAAGTGTCCAGGGCTGAATTTGAACTCCGGTCCTCCTTACTACAGAGCCAATACACTATTCACTGTGTCACTTATATGCCCCAACACATTTATAGTAACTCAGTTTTATGGTGGTGAGACCTGGAAACTAAGAGAATGCCCATCAATGAAGGAAAGTCTGAAAACACTGTAGTCCGTGAATGGAGCATTGGAAGTGGAGGCATTCCATAAGAACAGCCATATTAAAATGCATGGAAAACTGTCGTGCTATAAGAAACAAAGAAATAAGCGATTACAAAGGGACATTGAAAGATTTATATTAACTGATGTAGAAGGAAGTAAGCAGAAGTACAAGGAACAATTTATACAATGACATTGATATTACAATAATGAATCATTTTGAGGACTTTTATAAATTTATGAAGGATGAAATCTACAGAGCCCAGAAAACAATTTATACAATGATGACAACACTGTCAAAACAAACAACTTCGAAAATTGCAGAAGTGTAATCAATACAGTGAAGATTTCAGAGGATCAATACATGCTGAAACCTGCTATCCACAACAAAGAGATGATAGTTGGAGGAAAAATTATGTATTCAATCACTATTTGCTTGACTAAGCATATTTGTTCCAACAAATTTGTTTTTTTTTCTTTTTTTTCCAGTGGAGTGGGTTGTAGAACAGAGAGAAAATAGATTTCCATTAATTAAAAAATTAGAGAAATAAGGGTATTTGTGAAAGTATACACTTTGAGGTGATGTCTCTGTAACACTGGGTTTGCTTAACTCTTTTACTTTGCTACAACACTCCTCTCAAGAAATGTAAGTAAATATATGTTATGTAAAAACAAAATGTATGAATATATTTTTTTTAAAAGATGGAGAAATGGACCTAGGGTCATGCAACTAGTAAGTATCCGAGTGAGGATTTGAACCCAGGTCCTCTGACTCCTAATACTGAAGCTGTATTCCTGAAAACATGACAAATCTTTAGAGGAGACTAAGTGAGCACCCTCAAAATGTAACAGTAAAAAGGCATCATTTCAAGAATATTTATGTCAATGGGATTTTTTCTGGCCAAAGGCCTCCTTCTGTGAGCTCTTTGCCAAGTCAGGAAATGGTGTCATGTCCAATATTCTAAGCCATGCAACCCAAGATCTGAATTGGAAATGGGCAGTCAGCCTGAGCAGACACCAGCTCCAAAACTCTCTTCCAAAGAGGTAATTTTTGCAATGATGATGGTCTTTACTTTTTATTTTTAAAAGATAACTGCAGAAAAAAAAGAAAAGCTTATGGGGGGGGCGGGTTGGGAATCTGCCTTTCAGTCACTGCAAAGGCTTCAGAAAAGTACTTCTCCCTGTCAAAGTATGCTGCACATGCAGACTTTTGAGCAGACGGCTTCACGATATGCTCTCCCCCACCCCAGTTCCTGTCTCCTTCCCCATCTTACAAATTGATTTTGTGAGTGGACACAGAAAGGAAATAATGTTTCTCAAACTCAAGAGAATCTCAGCAAATATGAGCAGCACAATGGGTACAATGTCAGGGGATGATGGTTTGAATACCTTATAGGCAGAATTGTACAATAGAGAGGGCAGGGAGCTCAGTCAGAAGGACCTTGGTTCAAATTCTGATTCAAATTCTGAATATGACCTGATGGGGAACAAATCACTTAGACCCTTGATATTTCAACTTTCTTATCTCTAAAATGAAAAAGACTGGTCTAGATAATTTCTAAGGTACCTTCCAGCACTAATCCATGATCTCAGTTTTGCTACTATATATATATACATATATACATGCATACATATACTATATATACCACCTATATAACTCTGGGTAAATCTCTTCCCTTCTCTGGGCTTCACTTTCTCCATACATACAATAAGGACATTGGATTGGATGGCCTCGAAGTTCTCTACCAGTTCTAAATCTATGAAGCTAAACTAAATACGTGAATCACTGGTGCTTCTCGAGAACCATTATAGAAAGCTGAGTCGACATTAATGTTCACATGGGCATTTGCCCGAGGTTATACTTATCCTCTGGCTCTTTTACAAAGATGCCCACATAGAGCTAAAATTAGCTTGAAATTTTGTTGAGGTATCAAGGCAGGATAAAAAAAAAATACTGCATCATTTCCTCATCTCTAAAAGGAAGGGATTGAACTAAGTGACCTCTACAGTCCCTCCCAGCTATAAATCTGTGTGGTACCAAGTGTATGGTCACTAAAAAAATCAATAGTATTTCATACATTGTCTAATCAAAGCTTCTGGGGGAATATATACATATATATTATTATATATTATATATTTTTATATTATATATATATATGGCTGGCATAAATTCATGTATTATTATAATATGGTTGGGGGGAAGTTTGCTTTTCTTTCTTTTGCTTAAATAAATACAATATTTACATATTAAATGAGAGTCTAAAGAATAGAATGGTCAGTATTCAACATGAAGAGTGAGGTATCCAAGGAAAATGAAGCCATGTGATGCTATGGAAGGTTGCTGGATTTTGAGACAAAGAACCAGGGCTCATCTCCTAATTCTGCTATTTCCTACCTGAAGGACCTTGGGTAATTGAGTCACTGAAACTCTACAATCTCCTTCTTTATATGCAGAATTAAAGGCATTGGAAGAGAAGACTCCATGGTCATAGGATCATATGGAAGGGCTGTTAGAGATCATCAATCCAAACACCTCATTGTACAGGTGAGGAAACTGAGGCACAGAGAGGTCAAATCACTTTCCCAAGGTCATCCAGTTTATATGTGTGTTTATGGCAGGACTCCAGGTCCAGCTTTCTATCTACTTTTCCATGCACTTCAGCTGGGATTATAAACTCAGTGAAGGCAAGGGATACATCTTTCATCTTTCTATTTCCCATGGTTAGACTCAGTTGGTCCTTTCAACTCTAAATCTATGGTCCTTTAAATATTCTGTTGGTTTAACTCTATTACTGCTTTAGAAAACTCTGTACTTGCCTAGACCAACAAAGTATGAAGTTCAATCAATTCCATTTAACTGGATCCATCATCAAGGTATGGTACTAGATGGGCCAGTGTCCAGTTTAAGGAATCAGCATGTTGAGAGATTTTAGAATTTTAAATCTCTCCTTGCATTACCCAAAGGAGTGTCACAATGTGTCGCTTGGTACATACAGTTGGGCACTGGCCATCCAGTTAATAAAGTGAAAAGCCAGACTGGGCAGGTGATGATAACCAACATTGATTTATTCCTTCCAAGTTTCCCAAGTGATTTATGTTCATTATCTCACTTGAACTTCGTGACCCCCAGGAAGTGGGCATCTACAAGTAGTAATACTATCTCTATTTTAAAAATGAGGAAATAGAGATTAAAAGAAAGATTAAGTGCTTTGCTCAAGGTCACAGAGCTAGGAAATGTGAGCAGCATGCTTTGGGTCCTGAGCTCTCCATTCTAACACAGTGTCTCCCTGGTGCCAGGCAACTGGTACAGTGCTGAAATCCTAGGAGCCCACATAAGCAGGAAAATCACTTCTAGAATAAAGGTTCAGACTGCTGGAGGGAGTGCTAGATTACTTAATCAAGCTTTCCAAGTGTCCACCATCTGACAGGCACTGTCCTTGGTGCTAGGGATAGGAAAAAAAAAAAACAGTTCCCTGACCTCAAGGAGATTGCATTCTTTTGCGGGGGACAACAAGGACATATTTAAGAATTTACAAAATATATAAAAATAAATGCAAGGCATTGGGGAAAGGAGGAGGCAAAATATGGAGATTGCCTGAATCTGACCATATGTTTGAGTCTGCCTGTCTCCACAAAGCCTCAGGCTTTCTCATGGTGAGTTCTAATATTTTTGCTCCCCATCTATGGCACTGACATGCCAGCATGGGAAAAAGCAGAATCTGAGATGTTCCCTCTTGACCACATTACATTGGTCTCCTCTTAGATGTCTTTCCTATTATGCAAAGGAGTCACCCAATTACTGACTGAAACTGATCAGGCACTCTTAGAGAATTAGGGGTTCCCAATATCTGAAAGGATATTGATCCAGAACCTTATCTAGACCCTGTATCCAGTTAAATTCAAAAGACACCATGACCTCCAGCAAATAAACAAGGAATAGACTCTACATAGGAAGGATGAGTGGAATGGAATTTTAGCCAAGTATTGGAAATTAATTCTTTCCAAGATTATATACTGACATTCATATCTAAAGGTATAAGATAAAATCCATGTGTAAAAGTTTTGTTCTCATAAAGATCAGAATCAAACTCATATTTAACTTATATTTATATTATATTAGTATAATTCTGACCCTTTTACATTTCCTAAGCACTGGTATGTTTTCCAAAGCATTTTCATGTCCATTATCTCGATCGATCTTATAGAGAAGCATCTGGTACAGGAAAGACAAGTATTATTCTCCCCAATTAACAGAGGTATTAAGCGACTCACCCAGGCCAGTGGAGCCTGAAGGAGAACACAGATTTTTCAACTTCTCCTCCAATGCACTTGGAAGGCTTTCATATTCTAACAGATCCAACATCACATTGCTGAAAGCACCTGTTCCATTGATGCAGAGCCCAGCTCATACATGCCTACTCATCTCAGTTAATTCTTGTCCATGGCCTTTCATAATTCTTCCATAGACAACTGACCAAATGTAGAATAAGAAATTTAGAGATAAAATGGCCCTCAGTGATTACCTACTCCAACCCCTTATATTACAGATGAGGAAATAAAGTCCCAGGGTGTCCCACACCATCACCACAGCAGTTGACTGTGCTCTGGGGCAACAGCTGATGATTAAGCCCCCATCCCCATATTTGTCACATGTACACATACACACACATTTTCCAGTTTTAGTGGGAAAGAATAACACAGGATGAGAAGACACAGAAGGGTCATGATTAAATTACCTTTCCCCAAAATCTGTCCTTCAAAGCTGCCTTATATTTTTTAGGCAGACCACGCTCCTTCCAGTCTCCCAGGTTCTCCACATCTTTTCCCAACAACTCTGATTCTTCTCTCAACTGAAGCTGATGTTCAGTGTTATCACTAATCTCCTAATTGCCAAATTGAAGGACCTCTTCTAGACCCTCCTCAATCTCTCTGCAGCTTTTGACACTATGATCACCCTTTCTTCATGAACACTTACTCTTTCCTTTCATGGCCATTGTAATATTTTTCTCTCTGAGTTCCCCTCCTATATCAACGCTCCTTCTCAGTCTTCTTTGATCTATCATCATCCAGAGTCTACCCCCAACTATAGATCTGCAGATCTTCTCCCTCTCTCTCTTCTTTTCCCCTCTCTCCTTGCTTCTTTCTGTCTGTCTCTGTCTGTCTCTGTCTCCCTCCCTCTCTTTCCTTTTCTCTCACCTTTTATCTCTCCTCTCTTTTCTCTCTCTCCCTGTGTCTGTCTTTCTTTCCTCATTAGATCCGATACTTTTCATTATCATCTTTATGCACATGACTCCCAGTTCTAAATATCAAATCCTATTACCTCTTCTGAACTCCAAGTCCCATCAGTAGTTTCTCATTGGGCATTTTCAATTGGATGTCCCACAGGGATCTGAAATGTAATATGTTGAAAATAGAATTCCTTGCCCTTCCCTCTGAACCCAACTGGCTTCCAAACTTCACTGTTTCTGTTGAGGTCAAGACCATCTTTCCAGTCACCCAGGTTTGCAACCTGAACATTTAATTTTCCCTCCTCCCAATGTCCAATCAATGGCCAAATGATGCCTTTTATCACCTTCATCTGCTCATATGACAATTACTTAACACAGTCTTCATCACTCTTCATCTGGATTATTGCTAATTACTCTCCCTGCCTCAGGTCTCCCCCTTTTCCCAAGCCATTCCCCACACAACTGTCAAAGTGATTTTCTTAGAGTAAAAATCCAACCATGTCTTTCCTCAGCCCAGTAAACTCCTGGGAGCTTACTATTAAATCTAGGATCAAATATTTCATTTTTAATGCCTTTTAATATTTTTTAAGTTTCATAACATGCGTAATTATGAGTACATGTAGAAAATTTATAAACAAGTAAATATACACATATTGGGAGGTATATATTCAGAACTTATTTTCCTGTTGGAGGGGCACAATCAGAAAAGTTTGGAGACTACCCTCTAGGTCTTCTGGTGTGTTGTGGATCCCAGGATGGGACGTGGCCCACCTCTTCCTTTTTTGCTCTCATTCCCCTCCCAGGCTTTTTCCTGACTTCCTGGACTTCAGAATCATGCTTCTACTGCTGTGCCTGGGGTCTTCTCTCTGTGGAACACCCCACCACTCCTGTGGCCTACTTTTTATGGAATATACCTTTGCAAGGCCCAGCTACCCCTTCTCCCATTAGTGAGTTCTTCCTGGAGTGGCCCAGGCCTACCTGCCTTCATTCCCCACCAGGCCCTATGCCTGACCTTCTGAGTCATGCCCTTGCATTGGGTAGCTTCATGGGTCCACTCTATCTGCTCTGTCTTCTCACATTAGATTGGGAGCTGGAGCTGTCGTCCCCTTGGTGTTTGGAGTCCTATTGCCTAGCACAGTGCTCAGTGTCTAACAAATACTTCTTCCCTTTCTTCTGTCACTAAATGACCAGTCTACCTCCGTTTCTTCTCATAAACATCCTAAATGACACTGTTATTCCTCTTCTTATATGCAAGGCATCATTGAAATATTTAACCCCTCTTACTTTGGGTAACGAGGTTACTAAAAGCACTGGATTGAATTGGCTGTCCACACTTCCCACAAACCTGCTCCAGGACTCTCATGCCTAGATAAAAAAGAGAGGAAGCCCTGGATAAAAGCATCTTCTCAGCTGTTCTAGGAAAGCTTTGTTCCCTTAAGATATCACAGAATCAGCTTAAAAGAGCTTTAGAAATTGAGACCAACCCTTCCATTTTTCAGATTAAAAAGTGAGGCCCACAATGGGGAAAGGACTTTCCAAACTAGGAAGCATGCCAGAAATCATCTAAACTTAATCCTAGACAGCCCTTTTTTGGGCAAAGCCCTCACCACCCTACAAACATATTTCTTCTTCATATCTATGATGTAATGGAAAAAAATGCTGGGATCTGGAATCTGAGGACCTTAGCTCTGACTTACTCTTTGTGTGAACGTAGACAAGTCACTTCCTCGGTCTGAACCTCAGATTTCCCATCTGCAAAATGAGGAGGTTGAAATAAATGACCTCCATTATCCCTTCCAGCCTTTGGTCTATGATCCTGTGGTCAGTGCTATTTTCTCTGCCCTTGAAGAGCCCTCCTATCACTGGATTTAAGGACCTGTAATCTGTGGGAGACCACAGTGCTTTACACAAATCTGACTTTGATTGATGTAATTATCACATTGTTTACAAATCTTGCCAATACATTCCAATTACAGCAAGGGTCATACTAGGAAACAATTCCTTAGAACAAAGGTTTTTAATCCCATCTGGGTCATTGGCCCTTTTGGCAATCTGGCAAAACCTAATAATGTCTTATCAAAAGAATATTTTCAAATGCATAAAGTAAAAGCATAGAATTACAAACAAAGCCAATTATATTGAAATATTGTTATTATGATCCCAAGTGAAGAATGCCTAAGATAAATAATTAATAAACAAAATACAGACAAATGCAATTTTAGGCAACAGAAGTGATGTTTTTGCTTAATTTCAAAGATGAGCCTGGAGGTTAAACATATTTAGAATTTACAAAAATATATTCATTGCTTCCCAAGAATCTTTTCATCAGGGGCTTCTACTAGTTGGTCCAAAATGTAATGGTATATAAATTCTCCCAAAATATATTTAATTGTGAATTCAATTCCTGTGGTGGGGAAAAGGGTTAGGAGTGGGAGGGAAGTGATAGCTCTGACCATTTTCTCCTAATTAATTTCACTGTCCTTGCACCAGTCAGGAATTGCAAGATGTGAAATATTGATAAGCATCTTTCTATAAGAAAGCAGTAAAAGAAAAAAGTAGTGGTTTTGGACTAAGAAATGCTAACACTTATTAAAGAAAAACTGGCAGCAGCTCAAAAATGCACGGGAAACCAACTGAGTGGGAAGTATTGAAGATAAAGTCATGGAAGTTACCAATAAAATTCATTTTATAATGCCAACAGTGCCAAGTGAGCAACAGGGACCATGTTGGTAAGTGAGTAAAGAGGCAAGGAAGCCAAGTGCTAAGGAAGCAATGGAAATTAGAAGGAATTTGAGGTTATATTAATCAAGACTCTGTACCTAGAGCAGTTGGATTTTAAATCAGCAAATCTGGACTCAGATATTGACAATTTGTGTAACCTTGGATAAATCACTTAGTCTCTATCTGTCTCAGACCATTCTAAACTTATGCTCTGTGAAGGCTTGTTCTTCTAGAGACCTATCTTGATCACTGATTACCACTATCATCACCCTCCCACAAGAAATTACTTTATATATATTTTACTGTGCAGACATGTGGCACAATGAATAGATACTGGGTCTAGAATCTAGAAGACTCATCTTCAGGAGTTCAAATCTGGTCTCAGATTCTTACCAGCTACATGATCCTGGCATGTCACTTCACCTTGTTTGCCTCAGTTTCCTCATCTATAAAATGATCTGGAGAAGAAAATGCAAAAGAAAGCAAACCACTCTGATATCTTTGCCAAGATAACTCCCAAATGGGGTACAAAGAACCAGAAATAACTGAACATCAGCATATTTTGTATTTCTCATCTGGGTGCATATTGCTTCTTCTCCATAGATTATAAACTCTTTGAGGTCAGGGACAGATTTTATTTTTGTCATTGTATTCCCAGTACCTCGCACCATGCCTGGTACCTAGGGATTTAATAAATGCTTGTTGAAGGTAAGAAAGCTCAGTGGTCATGTAGTCTAGCACCCTGAGTCCTCCCTATCATTCCACTTGATCAATGAGAATGCTGAGGCCCAGAGTGAAGGAATATGACCTTGAGTTCAGATAAATGGGATAAACAAAGCTGAAATTCAAACTTGGATGTTTCTGATCCCAATTTATTGTTTATTTCACAATAACACACTTCTTACCTAAGGAAGGGATAGCAGCATCAAGTAAATTTAAGCTTCAAAATAGTTTTTTGGGGGAAACTGAACAAAATTAATGGTAATTTAGTCTTATGAAAACTATATACTCCATATTGTGTCCAGTGATCTAGGAGGAATCCCTACCTTGACGTTGTCTCTGAACAATGAAAATTTCCCAAAGTCATCTGCTCCTAGTCTTGTTTCAACACCGCCAACCTTTGGGGTTCAGAATAAAGACCAGTTGTTTTTACTGCCATTCTCAAGTCAGACAGGACTATCACAGTCTCACAACTGGGCAAATTAAAACTGAAAGAGGTTAAGCAAACAGCATCATCTGCCTCTGATGAGCTTCTGACCTATCCAGAGAAAACCAGAAGTTGTTATAGCTACTCCTGAGATTTCCTTCTTAGCCATGTCTCAACAGGCACAACAAATCTTCATTATCAGCACCCTGTCCTTTCCATCTCTTTCTTAGTAACCATGAAGAAAAAGAAAAAGAAAGGGGGAGAATCAAGAAAGAGAAGAAGAGAGTTTCCAATAAAAAACAATTAAACTTCCTTACAGTATCAAAATATTACACAAAAGGAAAATCTACCTTAACACCCTAAGGCCAAGGCTTCTAACTCCAATGTGGCATCATTCCCAGTAACTTGAACTCACTGAACCCTCATTCATTATGATTGCTAAACATCCTACCAAGGAAGGGAACCATTTTAGAAATATTCCCCCCACCCAGAAAAGGAGCTCCAGAAGTCTCTCTGTCTCTGTCTGTCTCTGTCTCTCTGTCTCTCTGTCTCTCTGTCTCTCTGTCTCTCTCTCTCTCTCTCTCTGTCTCTCTCTCTCTCTCTCTCTCTCTCTCTCTCTCTTTCCTCCAACTTCCATTTATCTCTCTCTTTCTCTCTTCCTCCCTTCATTCCTCCCTCCTCTCTATCTCTATCTCTGTCTTCCCCCTCTCTTCTCTTCCCCATCCTTTCTCTCTACACTCCTATTCAATTATGAAAGTACCTTGAAGACAGGAATTATAATTTTTTTTCATATTTGTATCCCCAATGTCCAAGCAAGATGACATATACATATATATACATATATATAAACCTAATAAATTCCATTTTAGTGGAAAATGCTATCTATGATCAATAACTTTTCCTGCCTTCCCACTAGAATGCATACTCCTTTATTTTTTGTTTTTGTGTGCCCAGAGATTGATACATAAAAGGCTTATTGAGTTGAATAGCTGATTTAGTATCTACTTTGTACAAGACTACTTTACTGACATGTTGTTCATGATATTAGAAGAAACTGAAAAGCATCCAATGTGTTGCAAGTGAACCTCATGTGTTGAACCCATGTGAAGATATAGACAAGAGTCTCATAGGATGGAAATATATGGCTAGGTACTGATCCCTGGAGAGTGCCCACACTGACAAAATCACAGATTCATTCAAGTTAAGCATAAGCAGGACTCACAGAGTCATCAAATCTTGAAGTTGGAAGGCACATGAGTGGCCATCCAGTACAACCTAGACTTGAAAAACAATCTCTCCCAGAAGTAGTTATTCAGAGACCTCTAATCACAGAAAATTCTTTACCTTCTAAGTTGACCTATTCCACTTCGGGACAGTTCTGATTGTTAGGAAGCCTTTCCTTGACATCAAACCCAAATAGGTATCTTTGCATGTTTTGCCCATTGCTAGCAGTTCTACTCCATAAGGTCCAGTAGAAGAAGCCTAATCATTCTTCCACGTGATAAGCCTTCTTAAAGCAACAATGTTCTTCCCTCTGTGTCTTTTCTTCTCCAGTTCCTTCACAGTCCTCACATGGTACATGAAGATCTTTCATCATTCTGGCTCTCCTTCTCTGGAGAGTCTCTGACAAATTAAGGTAATTTCTTAGATGATGAGAAGTTCAGCTAGCCCTGAGGAATGGAGATGGTGATAATGGTGATTTGCATCACCCTCACAAAAGCCCTGGGAATGGCAGCCCCTGCAAACCACCATTCTTGCTTCCAGCCCAGTCCTCACAGGCACTATGTGAGGAAGCAACTCTTGTGGAGAAGGAGTCAGCCAGCCATCCCTATTAATTGCCAATCAACTGATGCCCCCAAGGCAGGAAAACTAGCCTAGATGAAGCAATAGGGCACCTCGAGGGAGATACAAAAGGCAATGTGTGCCAAGCAAGTCAAACCACCATCCCTCAGACCCTGGTGGAGACAATCTGGGTCCTTGGACTTAGTACAATGCCTGGAGCATAGTGGATGTTTCATAAATGTTTAGTGGCTGAATGACTATACCCAAGAGCCTTGGAAATAACACTGAGAAGAGCACTGAGATTCTAGCCCACAATCATCATCCTGGGAAGCAGCCCCAATGGACACACAGCCTGGCAACTGTTCCTGTAGGCACTATCATCACATCTACTGAAAACACAAAAAAGAAAATCTTTGGCACCAAAATTTTTGATATAGTCACATGCTTCAACAGAAATCAATATGATTTAATCAATGGAAGTGACAATAAAGAAAAGTGTGCCCATTTACTTTGCTGCTGCACCCCAAGGACCATAGGAACTTGACATCTGACTTGAAGCTAAAACCTCCTCCCATAACTGGCATGTGAGCCCCTTCAGATCACAGACAATCTTACTAATCTCCCAGTACTTAGTACTGCACATAGTTATTGCCTAATAAATGCTTCATTCATTCATTCATTATAATGCTGGTGAGAGTAATGGAAGGAGTAGCTAAAAGTTCAACTTTAAGACTTTCAAAATTCTTCATAGACTTATAAATAGTCTTGTGAGGGAGGAACTCCAGACAGCAGTATCTCCTGCATGTAAAGAGCATTGCAAACCAGGACACAGAGTCCACCTAAGAGGATCTGAGCAGGGATTCCACATCCTCAGATTGAGTCGCAGAGCCTTCTAACTCATCCTACACAACTGAGCCAATTCTCTCATCCCTGGAGACAATTTCACAGTGGTGGGTGTCTTTGGGACAGATGGTGACACTGAAAAGGCATTGGAGGAGGGATGCTCTAGAAAGGAGATGCACTAGCATGTCTGTGGGGAATAGGAAGTCAAGACTTTGCGATGAGGAGGAAGCAAGAGAAGGTGGAACAGCTCTGGACTTCAGCAAGGGAGTTCAGGGTTCCAGCCCTAGCTCTGCTGCTTACTAAACTTCACAGCCTTATAACCTCAATGTCTTTGAGTCTAAGTGTCGTCATCTGTTAAATAATGTGAGAGATCCCATCTAACTCTTAAAATTTTTTTTTAAATAGCCATGATTTACATTGAACTTCATTTTTTAAATAACAAGCAGTAATTTTTCTCTCCTCCCATCTCCCCCAACTAAAGAAAAAAGAAAAGAAAACCTAAGTGACAAATATGTACAGTCACACAAAGCAACCTTGTTCATGTACAAAAATGCAGTTCTCTTCCAGAATCTTTAAACCATCACTTCTTTGTCAGGGCAGCATTCATCATTATCATCAGTCTTTTGAAATAATGACTGATCATTTCTCAGATTGGTCAGAATATTTAAGTCTTTCAAATTTAGTCTAGTCTTTTTACAAATTTTTTTTTTCTCATAATACTCCTGACTCTGCTAACTTCCCTTTGTGTCAGTTCTCAGAAGTCATTTCAGGTTTCTCTGAGTCTGTTTTGGCATTTCTTATGACACAGAATTTGTCTGTTACATTCTCATGTATTCTCATACATTCTACGTGAACCATAATTGGTTCAGCCCTTCCCCAATTTATGAGTATCGTCTTAGTTTTCAGTTCTCTCTGGTCAAAAAAGGCTACTATAAATATTTTTGTACATAGTGTTCCCTTCCCTTGTTCTTTGATCTCTTTGGTACATAAGCATAATAGTGGTATCAATTAGTCAGTGGGCATGTGCAATTCAGTAGTCTTTTAGGCATAGTTCCAAATTGCTTTCCAAAATGACTATAACAGTCCACAGCTCCCAACCCAAGCTTCTGGGGTAAGTACTTCTTACCCTACAAGAACTGCTGGGATAACTGTAAAGAAAGATGGCAGAAATTGTTTAGACCAGTATCTATCACCATATACCAGTGTTAGTTTCAAATGGAGGCATGACTTAGCTATCGAAGGTCCTATCATAAAGAATAGATGAGTGAAGAAGAAATTGACTTTCTGATCTAGGCATAAGGAAGAGTTCATAATGAACCAAGTAGATAGGGGGCTACTATACTGATTGCTAATTCTTTGTTCCTTTCCTTAAACTTACTATGCTATGGATCCTCCAAGTCAGCAGTCAGTCAATGAAATTTTATTCAAGATCCACTTTGTGCCTAAGTCCTATTAATAACCACTTCAGACCTACTCCAAGAAGGGTTCAGTTTAGAAAATTTGTATGTTATTAAAAAGGTAACTTTTTTATTGAAAACAATACTTTACTAAAGAATTTGAGAGATTATCCAACACCCAAAATCATTGTTTGTCATTAGAAATGTCAAAATGCTGTTCTTTCTACATTTGAACAATAACTTACAACAAGTGAACCTCAGTTTCCTCATTTGTAAAATAAACAGGTTGAGTTGGATGCCCTCTAAGCTCATTTTCAGCTCTAGACCCTTTGATTTTAAGTAGATTTATTCTTTCCATTGATTGATTTTATATAAATACAGTTAGAAGCAGCACTACATAGCTGATAGAGCCTGGCCTTGGAGCTGAGAAGACCTGAACTCAATCCTATTTCTGACACTTATTAGCATGTGAACTTGGGCAAGTCAAAACCTTGCTGGGCCTCAGTT
This sequence comes from Bettongia penicillata ogilbyi, assembly GCA_023548195.1. Lineage (NCBI taxonomy): Eukaryota > Metazoa > Chordata > Mammalia > Diprotodontia > Potoroidae > Bettongia > Bettongia penicillata. The sequence continues at coordinate 4,086,425 of JAJHZJ010000433.1, read as the reverse complement.
TCCTCATTTGTAAGAAGAGTTAAATTTAAAGTCCCTTCTAGCCCTGGATCCATGTTTCTGTGTTTCTATGCACCTTCAAGTCCAGAACATTCTCTTTCACTTCTCACTTGTACAATAACTGGCTCCTTTTCAGATGGTTTTTTTTAACCTTCTCTATGCCATAGACCTCTTTGTGAGTCCAATCCCCTCCAGACTCTTTTTCAAATTAATATTTTAAAGTAAATAAAATGAAATACATAGAATTGCTAAGGAAAGTAACTGTATTGAAATCTTATCAAAATGTCTGAAACAAAAACGTAGCTCATGGATCCCAGATTACAAACCCTTAACTAAGGTAAAACTCTGAGATTTTTGACATAAGGCCTCTCTTGATCTCTCTTGTTGTTAATGTTAAAATATTCACTCTACAAATCACATTCTCTTCCTTTGTATATTTGCATTCTCTTCCTCTGCTTCCTTGTACATTGTTATGTTAGTTCCCAAGTTAGATGATAATCTCCTTGAACACAGGTGTTTTATTTTTCTATTTCTAGCACAATCCTTTGTACATAGCAGGCATCTGAAAAAAAAATGGTTGTTGCATTGAATTGAAATGTAATGTAATGACAAATCAAAAAATCCTTAATTTGAACCTTGCCTCAAATCCTTACTGTGTGACTCTAGGATAGTCATTCAACTTCTCTCCACCTCAGTTCCCAAATCTGTAAAATGGGGGTGAAAAAAATAACTCCAGGGTCATGAGGACCAAATGAGATCATGGTCATAAAGTGCTAAATGTAAATGTTAGCTATTTTTGGCAATGGCAACAAATGATGAAGCATGAGTCTTCGAGGTCTAAATACACAGCTAAGAGAAGCAGATGTCATGACAGGTGGGTACCAGGATTGTAAAGTGATAGCAGTAAGTGGGCTGACAGATGGCACTCTCTCTGCCTTCAAGTGCTGCCACCTTCCAGTCAGAACTGCCTGCATCTTTCTGGGAGATTCTTTCATTGCATGATCATCATAAAGGGGATTAAGAGAAAGATAAATGAAGACATTATGGGGACATTATTGTTCAAAAGTGCTCATTTATTGCTAACTTTCTATAGGAATATGGAGTGGAATAAAACTTTCCCTGCTGTTTTGTAGCATCAGGGAGAAAAGGAAACTCTGTTGTTAAGGCTGGGGGTGCTCACTGGCTTCCACTGAGTCTAAAAATCCATAAAGAAGCCATCAATCCTTGATGGTTTTTGAAGAACATTCAAGAACAGTGACATTGCCAATGTCTTAATTGCAATCCCAGCAATCACTGTAGAGCAACAAGAAAAGACTACGAATAGGAAATGGAAAGGGTCACTTTAGACAATGGCTACTCTCAGCATATGGAAGTCACTGGAGCAGATATGGGAGCAGTTCATTTCAAAGAGAGCAAGGGGGGGTAGGAGACTGTTTTTTGCCTTATCTGTGTCTCTCCTCAGGCCTGGAAAAGAGGAGGGGAAGGACAAGAGTCATACAGGATGGGCAGAAAAAATGGGTGGGAGGCACATCTTACACCTTCCTCCCACTCTGTACTCTTTGATCTGCTGATACTGGCCTCCTGCTTGTTGCACAAATAAGACCCTCCATATCTCAGCTCAACACTGGCTCTGGCCATCCCCCCATGCTTGAAATGCTCTCCCTCCTCTACCCCTAACCCTGACCTCCCTGCTTCCTGTAGGTGCCAATGGGAAACCTTCCCCACCCCCTTTTAATTCGTGTGTGTTTCTCTGCTAGTTGTTCCCATTTATCCTGTATAGAGCTTGATCTTAACATATTTGTTTGTTTGGTGTCTCCCCCTTTAGATTGATTATAAGCTTCTTGAGAGCAGTTTCTTTTATATACCTAGGGCCTAGCACAATATCTGGTACATTGTAGGCATTTAATAAATGTTTAATGATTGACTGAATGATGGAAAAATAGGAAGAAGAAGGAGGAGGATGAGGAGAAGAAAGAGGAGGAGAAGGAGGAAGAGAGGAAGAAGAACGAGAACACTAGCAAGAATAAGAAATGGTTAGCCTCGGTTGGAGCCAAGAAGGCCTGGCTTCAAGTCTTACATATTAGCTGTTTAACTTTGAGCAAGTCACTTGACTTTTTAATGCCTCTGGTAAATTTCTAAGATGCTTAAGTTACAAATAAGTTGCTAAAACTCAAGGGCAGAGGGAGTATCCACGTAGGGAATTCCTCATACCAGTATAAATACAAAAACTTCATACTAGACCCCTTAATTATGATAATAATAACAGCACTAACAAACACAAATGTTCACTGTACTCTAAAGTTTACAAATGGAAAAAGTCTCAGCTGAACCTCAAAACAACCCTAGCATAAGCTATTGTAATCACCATTTTACAGATGAGGAAACTGAGTCTCAGAAAGGTAAAGTTATTGGCCCATAATCACACAGCCACTATCAGAGAAAAGATCTGAACTCGGATCTTGCTGCCTCAAGACCCATTGCTTTTTCTACTGGCCCCTCTGCTTCAAGGAAGATGTTCTTCAGAATAATAGTAAATATTCCCTTCTTCATTCATTCAGTTATTCAATCATTCTTTTCACTGAAGTCCATTTCAACACCTATTAAGTACTTGCTACCCCCTTGAGGGGCCATGTCAGTCTACACAGCCTAGGGGAACCATGGTTCACCTCCAGCACATAAGATACATCTGTCCTGTGAGTACATGGCCCATGAGTGCCAACATCTTGGCAAGCAATATGGATGACCACGAAGGCCCTGAGCCACAACAATGGCAGTGCATATGTAACATAGGAGTCCTGGTGCTGGGACCATCTCTCAAAAATCCCACTGAAAGCAGCCTTTCAACAGCTCAATTATTATTGATCATATCTCAATTCTCCAAATGAGAGTTACCCAACTGTTCGAAAATTATTCAATTAATTATGACATATTCATGTAGTGAAATATTATGGAGCCATAAAAACAATAAACAGGAAGCATATGAGGAAATGGGGAAAGATGCATATATGGAATGAAATCACTAGAAGTGGTAATATATTCACATGGATAAGAGAAGAAAAGGGAGGAGAGAGATGGGGGAGGGGAGGAAAGGGAAGGAAGAGAAGGAAAGGGAAAGAAAGAAGGAAGAAAACAAAAAGAAGGGAAGGAATGGATCTTTAGTGTATAACTGTATGACTCTGGGCAAGTTACTTAACCCTCAGTTTGCCTCAGTTTCCTCTTCTGTAAAAATGAGCTGGAGAAGGAAATGGCAAACCATTTCAGTATTTTTTGCCAAGAAAACCCCAAATGGAGTCACAAAGAGTTGGACATGATTGGAAAATGACTGACTGAAGAGAGGGGCCCCAAACAAGAGCAATTTCTTTGCTTGGTTGATTCTGCCTTGTTTAAGGCAGATTAGATTTCACTTCTATTTTAGATATTCTTTAGATCATTTGTTTTTGTAGATAACTACTCACTTTATAATTTTAAAAAAAGAGTTGTTTTTAATTCTGTTGGGTAACACTTGTTGGAACAGTTCATCTAGAACTGTAGCAATGTAAATAAAGCAAGTAATGTAAATATGATACACCTTGAGCTCATAAGGGGTGTGCCCTGGGGTGGAGGAGAGAAGAATGCCACCATTTGGAGCTTCCTGCTTAGACATTCTGCCTAGCTGGGCCCTAAAATCCAATGCTGTTACTTCCTGAAGGATCACAGATGCATCAGCACCCTCAGAATATAGTGTCCTGGAACACAACCCCAGTCAGTCCACCCTGTACAGCAATTCCTTTGTATCAGAATAATCTTTTGCATTTATAAGCTTTTAGAAACTGGAAAAGTACCACATCATTATAACAGTATATTGCAAAAAAAAAAGTCTCTCCTTGATATTTCAAGAGCTTTTATCCGACACAGTTATAACTATATTTATCTAGCAAACACCAGCAAAGATGACATTTTAAGAAAGATACTGAAGAAATTCTTTCCTGTAGTAGATTTTGTAAAAGGCTTTTTTCTTCTCTCTTCTTTGGAAAGTATCTAAGTCATTCTAATTGTGGGGAAAGAGTGAGTTCTGATACAAGAGCAAAAGGAAAATAGAGTTGTTATCACATGGTGTACAGTAGTTAAACGCCAATTCTTAGGTAAATCAGTTTTTGTGGAGTCCTACTGACGATTGGTCAGCAGTAGCTAAGACAGAGTACGTGAAGGGCATGTCCCCAAATGGGCACAAAGGGGATTACAACTGGAGAATCTTTTCCATTCAAATATTTCCCTCCTAATTGGTAACATTCTTTCCTACCTCAGTTAGGAGATCTCTGTAATTGAATTTCCTTTTTCTGCATTCTGGAAAGATATTCAGTATCTGCGTTTAGCCCCATGTCACTAGTCGGAAACTTCACCGATGATCAAATTCTTGGGACAGCTGAACTGTCCTGGGCTACATGCTGTGATGAGCAGAGTGTACGTTGGGAGCTAAGCACTTGGGTTCTATTCCTGGGTCTGGTGCTTACAAACTGACATAAGACATCTCACCTCTCTTACCCACAGTTTCCTCATCTGTATAATAAGGGGGATTGGATAAGATGGCCTCAGGTTGGTCATCCCAACTCAATAGCTTTAAGGTTAAAACACCGGTTGTACCTAATATAGTTTGATACCTGGTCTTGGACTTGGTAAATCTTATCCAGGAATTCTAACACATTTTACCAATGTGACATAGTTTACTGAACTAAATAGTAGGACTGAAGTCAGGAGACTTGGGTTTGAGGCCAGTCATTAGCTCAGATGAGTTTGGAGATGAAAGAGATACCTGAGGCCATTGAGTTGAAGGAAATTATTTTGGTTGAATTGTTTTACCTTTAAAAAACCAAAGGCAAGAGTTCAAATGACTTGCCAAGGCCACACCATTAGTAACACTACAAGGACTGAAATTCTCATGACATCATTCTTCGTTATCCTGGGCAAGGAAAGCATGTGACTAACCACTCTGATCCTCCACTCTCTGAGGTTTAGGGACTGGATCTATGATTTCATTGGTACAAAGAACTAATGAGTGAAGCAGCTCTCTCTACCATGCCAAATTGGCCAATGTTCCAGGAAATCTTCAATCTCAGAAGTTAAATGACGAGGTCACAAAGCCGGTACTTGTCAGAGATGGGACCTGACTCCAGGTTATGTGTGTTGAAGGCTACGTTTTAATCCACTGTACCACACAGCCTCCATTCATAGAAATTTAATCATTGCTTCCATTTCATGTGACTAAGAAGATGGAAAACTAGACATTTTCTCTGATTCTCGTATCTCAAACTTCCCCAAAATAAGAATTTGGCAAAAAGATAAAGTCATTGCAGCTGATTCCATGGCCTAGGACTTCAAGAATACCAAAAAGCTAAGGAATCAACGGCAGAGAAGATTAATCTCTAATTTCCAATACACTCTTTCCCCCACCACCTACTAAGTTCGGGGTGATCTGTATCAGTTGATCCACAAGTTCACAGTAGAACTCAACTTACCCACTCGCTTCCAGTGCCTCATTAACCAAAAGGCAGAAACTTGTCCTGGCTGGTCCAAAACTTGGCAGCCCTCAGTGTTGCAACAAAGCTCAACCAGAGAATGAAGGAGCAGAAGGACCTAGGGGCAGGACACATGTCTGGGGTTGAGTGGCACTCCATGAAATACCAGAGAAAGAGCCTAGCATCCAGCTGGTGTTAGTTCCATTGTCCCAGAAGTTTTGGGGGGAAGATTCTGAGCAGTGAAACATGAATTGCCCAGCATGTTATAAGGCTGAGATAGCTTTAAGGTTCAACCCCAGGGAAATTGCCATCAAAGGGGAAAAAGTCAGAAAGTGAACACTGAGGGAATAGGAAGAAAATTTCCCAGGAGGAAGAAAATTCAGTCAAAGGCCTTTAGCATAAACTCTTATTAAGAGAACATACTAGGTTGTAAGTTTTTTGAGGGTGAGGACTGTCTTATGCCTCTTTGTATAGCCCCAAATTTAGCATGGTATCTGCCACATAGTAGGTACTTAATACATGATAATGGTGATGATGATGATGATGATGATGGTGATGAGTAGAAAAATTTGTTTCTGTGATGGCATTTTATCAAAGAAACAAAAAAGAATATCTGATTGAGAAGATAAATACACAAAAGTAAAGACAATTTTGAAGAAGAGATGCAAAAGGCAATTATATTAAAAGAAAACATGATCTTCATAATGGTAAAACATATTGATCTTGAAGATAAGATGCATGAGGAAAAAAACAAAGATTTTAGGTCTCCCTGAAGACCATAACAAGTCAAAAAAATCTGGACACTGTACTCAATCAATCAGTAAACTTCCAAGTGTCTACTATGTCCTAGCCACCACGCTAAGCACCAGGGATACAAAAAGATACAAAAGACAATTCTGTCCTCAAGGCGATTACAATCTGAATCTTTAAAAAGTTCAAGAAAATTGCCCAGAACTTCGGGACACACAAGACAAAATATTAATCAAAAGAATCTATAGATCTAGGGGGGGAAATTTCTTTGCAACAAATTCCAATAAACACATTTGCTTCAACTTAACAATTCTAATGGAAATAATAGCTCCCAAAAACAACCTGGAGAAAGACTTTCAAATATAAAGGAAAAGAAATTTGCAAAACACAAGACTATTCTGTACCTGTAAGAAATCTACATAAGAGAATAGAACACAAAATAAATCCCAAGGTGACCTATTCTGCAGACCTGAGTCTGCTCATTAACAAAAAAAGATAGATTTTCAAAAAATGAATCATTCAAAGCATTCCTAGAAATAAAACCAGATTTGGTTGTTAAATAACTTTCTTTAAAACACAAGAAAGACAGACAAAGCAATCAGAGACAACAACAGCAAAATAACGACACAGAGATCATTGAGAGATTTATTTCCAAAAGTACAAGGGACAAAAGTGAAAGCAGTCCTGAAATATCATGGACTAAACCTCACAACACCCTGCTTACAGATGAATTCATGTTTATTTGTTTGGCTGTTGTTTTGTGAGACCAAATTGAAGGATGTGAAGGCATTTAAATGGGGAAAGAAGATGATAGAGGGGAATGGGTGATACACCCTTATGAAATCAAAGGTTAATAATGAAGGGAAAATAACTCTTGTGGTCTCTCAGGATGATTGGAACATTCAGGAGAATGAGTGAGGAGGAAAGAGAGGAACTGAAATGGGGGCAGAAAGGGTAAATAATTGTTTAACTGATTAATGCTTTCATGGGGGAAAGAGATATTCTCTAAAGGGAGATGGGGGTCTCACAATAGGTCTGCAGGGATTTGGGTGTTTAGAAGAACTTGTCCAACCTCAGGAGAATGGGAATCAGAACTTCTATGAGTAACTGAAACACAGAGGAGGAGGAAAGCATGAACCCAAAGAAGTTTCAAAATAAATAGGGAAAAATGTTGAGGATAGCAAAGATTAATAATGAATTGAACAATCAATAATGAGTTGCACATGGGAATATTTCTACTACTGGGCATTATTATCTCTATCACCAATAATATTTGGCATTTTAAAACTAAGACAAAATGGCCAAAAAATGTCAGGGGTCAAGATCTGTAAGGCAATAACACAGAAACTATTTAGAAGAGGGAACCCAAAACAGACAGCTGTGAAGTTTTACTTCCAGGAGGAATAGCAATCCTAAGGAAGATATTTAAAAATGACCATGAACTAAAGAATAAAATATAATATATATATATATATGCGTGTGTGTATATATATAATAGATATATATAATGTATATTGTAAAATATATACATAAATAAAAAATATATGTAATAAATATAATTATAATAGAAAGAGAAGATAAAGAATAAAGAGAATGAAAGGCAGAAATCCTTTTTATAAAAAGCAACAGAAAAATGAAACACTAAAAAGCTAATAAATGAGTTGAAGGGGATGAATATTTTATTTGTCTACTTGAAAGGAATAAAAATAGAAGGAAGATTAAATAACTAGAGAAAAGGAAGAAAGAAAAAGAAATCAATAACTGAAGCAAAACTCCAAAATTAGAAAAAGAGATAACAAATGTGTGGAGGTGGAGACTTGAGGTTGGAAAAAAGGAAGCTAATGGGAATAGGATTGCCTTAAGGCAGCTTAAGCTAAAATAAGAGGGAAAAGCTATATTTACAGAGTAAGAAGAACAAAAAAAAAAAAACTCAGAAAAAAATAGAAATATATGAATAGTCAATCCACAATATTTGCATATTTAACCTTCATGAGTTCAAGCATAATTTTATTAATAACCTTATTTTTATTTTGCGTTGGCAACTGCACACACTTATGGCTATATGAAGTAGAGGAAAAAAATGAGAAGTGCAGTGCACACATGCACAGATGTATCCTACCAGATGCTTCACTGATCCTACCAGTGGAAAGATTTCCCTGTACATTTGCTGCATATCTTCATTGTTTACCTTTAAAACTCAAATTTGGTGTTGCAATTATGCTCCCAAAGTGTAGTGCAAGTCCTTTGGGCTCTAAGTCTCAAGTGCAGTCTTAAGGCTTAGGACTTAGCCCTAAATAAAAGTTTCAGATAAGCTTTGAACTGGAATGTCCACAACTTCTGTCAGTCATGAGTTTGATGTTAACAAATCAGCAATTCATTATAGCCACAAAAAAGGAGGAAAGTATTTATGGTATAGACTTCACATGTAATAAAAAGTGAATATTTTCCGAAATCAATGGTTTCTTATTGAGATTTTTGCACAAAACATCACAGAATTTTAGGGAATCAATAGCAAGAAAACATTTTGCAAGCTACCAATTTTATTTTTGTGTACCGCATTTCATGGGTTCTTTCATGGTTACTGTGTTAAGAAAAGTGCGTATTATCAGAACACATTTTTGTTACAAACAAGTGTATGCAGAAAAGTATGTTTTCAGCAATTTTTAGTGAAAGATTACAGATTTTTAGTGGTTGTGGGTACCTAACCCTTATTTCCCATAGTTTCAATGTGTCAATATTCATGTTTTTTTTTAATTTTTGTACCATGTTCTAGAAATGTAATCTCCATGAAAGTTGAGAATTAGCTGTCTAAATCTAATTCTCATATTTGAAAATGCGAATGGATTGAACAATGCAACAAAATGAAAAGTGACAAATTGGATTAAAAACAAAAGCCCACAATCTGTTGCTTGCAAGAAACATGTTTAAAAAACAAAGACATACACAGAATAAAAGTGAGAGGATGGGAGAAAATTTACCTGCATTAAGTGAATCCAAAAAACAAACATTCAAAATGTAAAGAAGGATATTCATTGTGCTGAAAGAAACCATAGGGGACAAATCAGTATCAGTATTGAACTCATGTGTTCCAAATGTCTTAACATCCAAATTCATAAAGGAAACATTAACTGAGGTATAAAAATGCAGTGATAATAATACAATAGTGACAGGAAACTTCAATGTCACTTTCTCCATTTTGGACAAGTCCAACAGAAAGATAAACAAAAGAGAAATATACAAAACTGAAGAAATTGCTGGAGAATCTAAAGTTAAAAGATTGAAAGACTTGTGGCATCCTTTAAATGGAACTGCAATGCACACACATATGTGTGTACATATTATATGCATGCATATGTATATATATGTATGTTTAAATATATACATATCAATATCACATGGAACTTTTACAAAAATTTACTATGTATCAAGGACACTGAAATATAGCAAACAAATGTAAAATGGAAATAGTAAATACCTCTATTACAAACTATAATACAATAAAAATAGTCATCAGTTCAGGTACCGCAAACAAAAGAAAAAGACCCAAATGGAGACTTAACAATGGATTCCTAAGTAACACTTGGCTCAAAGAGCAAATCACAGAAACAATAACTATGAGAAAGAAAAAATAACAACGTTGGAGTAACATATCAACTTTTGGATAAACCTAAAGAAGTCTTAGGTAGGAAAGTATATCCCCGTAGACATGTGTGTTTTACTTATAAAATCCCAGGAAATTCACAGAGATACTAATTGTGTTTAATAGATTCAGCAATGTTGCAGGTTACAATATAAGTCCTCAAAAATCGACAGCATTTTATATAACAAAAATCCAAAATGCAATAATAGAAAATCTCATTCCAAACAATAATAACATTCATAAAATATCTGGCTATCATTCTTCCAAAGCACAGAATAAAATTCTATAGATTCAATTCCAAAGTGTTCCTTAAAGAAATAAAGGATAACTTATATAGCTATAGGAATATGTAGTGCCATGACTGGGCTATGCTAATATAATTTTAAAAAAAACACCATGTCAGAAATACAACTTTAATGCTATACCCATCAAATTATCAAAGTTATGTTTTATAGACCTTAATAAAATAATAACAAAATTTACTTGGAGAAATAAAAGATCTAGAATACCTAGGGAAGTAATAAAGAAGGAAGAAATGAAGGAGGAAAGATTACTTACAGCCTCAAACTATATTATAAAGGAACAGTCAGCAAAGCCATTTGGTATTGGTTAAAAATTAGAGAAATAAATGAATGGGATACACTAGACAAAAGAGAAACCGAAGTATTGAAATTCAATAACGCAATGTTGGCTAAACTGGAAAACATAAATTGCTTGGGAAAGAATTCCTGATTTGATAAAAATTGTTCAGAGAAATGAGAAGCATTCTGATAGAAATTGGAATTAGACCAACATTCTATACTATACTATAAAATATATTTTATGTGGGTGTGTGACCTCAATATTAAAAATCATACTAAAATTAGAAAAGTACATCACATATATTTCATAGTTATAAGTTAAACAGCAAGACATAGAGGCAACTAAAGATAACTTTGATTACATGAAATAGAAAAGCTTCTGCACAAAGAATAGAATAACAAAGGATAAGAAGGGTAGCAGTGAAGTGAAAAAAATTGCACCAAATTTTTCAGATAAGTAGATATTAGAAAAATATAGACAGCAACATATGTATATATGTATGTGTGTATGTTTGCATGTATGTGACCAGAAGTCATTCTCCAACAGTTAAGTCCACAAAGGATATGAAAAAAGAATTCTCAAAAGAAGTGCAAACTATTAACGATCATATGAAAGAATACTCCAAATTACTAATAAAAAGAGAAATAAAAATCAAAACAAGACTTCAGTTTCACCTCACACTCTACAAATTGACAAAGATAACAAAAAAAATGGCCATAGTCAATATTAGAGGAGTTGTGGAAAGATACAAACATTAGTTCATTCATGGTAGAACTGTGGATTTGCATAACACATTTGAAAAGTAACTTGAAATTGTGCAAATAAAGCAACTAAAATGTCCACACTCTTTGAATTGGAGATTCTATTTGGCATTATACTCCAAGAAGACCCTTGTTAAAAAGGAGATTCCCCATTTACATCAAAATATTTATGGCAGCACTTTTTCTGATAACAAAGAATTGGAAACAAAGTAAACACCCACTAATTTGGGAATGGCTGAACAAAGTGTAGTACACTAATATAATGGAATGTTACTGTGCTCTAAGAAATTATGTCTATGACAAATACAGAGAAACACAGAAAGATCTACATAAACTGATACAGAACAGATTGAAGAAAATAATGGAGATAGTAATTACAACAATGTAAATGGAAAGAACCATAAAAATATTTAAAAGAATGTTGCAAAACTATAAAGAATAAGCATGACTTGAAAGAATATATATGAGAAAACAAGTACACCCCCAACCCTTTGCAGAGGTGAAAAGTCCACAAGTGTTTCACATTAAGCATATTTTCAGACTTTCTGAATGTATGGATCAATAATGCTTATATTTTCCATTTCTTTTTTTTTGTCTTTAAAAATACCAATTATAGTATGAAATGGCTCTCTGGAAGCAAAAAAGGGAGGGATACTAGGGAAAAGTATTGTGTTATAAAAAAGACAAAAAGTGTTATTTTTTCAAAAGAAGTTTAATAAATATATGAATTGAATTAAGCTGAAGAGGAAACAAATTCCTTGGCCTCATTCAAAGGCCTTTCTGATCTTGTCCTAAACATTCCCCTCCTTAGAAAGTATGTTTTGGTTCACTAAGTCAGAGCCAGGCTGCTGCATCTCCCCCTAAGGATGAAGGGATAACCTGATGGACTTGGGGAGGGGGGGGGTCTCTTCTCTACTTCCATGAGCTTAAGCCCTCAACAATTGTATTCCTCTCATTGTTAAGTGCCAGTAGCTATTTCCCCAGTTCCACTTATCATCTTAACCTCATCACAACACCATTTAGCTTTTACCAAGAAAATATATACTTCATAGATATAGTAAAAGCAAAAGCACAGACATTTTTCACAAGCACCTTAGGGGCACACTCTTCTCTCATGCCACCTTGTTCTGGAGAGAGGGTGCTCAGATCTAGCAGAGTTTCTATATGACATTCATCCCACAAGCACATATTCAAATGTAATATTCTCCCAGCAACCACTGGGTGAGTATCTAAAGATACCTCTGAAGGTCATTCCTTGTTTCTAGGGGCATTGATGCTGGTCAGTCTACAAAACCTGGCACAAAATCCAATTCTTAGACTCCTAGATTCATAGAGGCTCACTTTTCTGATCTTTCTTAACTTACAAGGCTGAATTCTCAAAATATACAGTAAGGCAGATAGCCAAACCTCACTTTCATGGAACCACATATCAGCCATAAAGAGCACAGGGCCTCTTCCCTTAAAATTACAATGGTCTCTCACTGATTGCAATCAGAACAGTTAAACTAAATGAAGATATGGACAAAGTAAGAACTAAGGAAAATGTCCAAGGTTCTAGTCTGCCATGCATTCCCAATGTCAGGTAAACAGTCAATCAAATAAAAAACTCCCAACCATGTGCTTAGAGAGTACAAGCACTTTCAGAGTCTGTACTTGCTCACAGCCTCTGCCTAGCACTTCCATTCCATGCTATCCAAAGTCTCCCAGAAGCAGTCTCATTAGCCTTCTCCATGTGGCCAATACAGCCAGATCACAGTGAGATCATAGATCCTGTCATCTCCCCCTCAAAAAAATCCTCCTACTACTGATCTCTTCACCTTGCATCTGTTGCCCTGTCTGGTTTCAACTCCGGAACAAGATGTGCCTCCCAGGCTAAGTTCACTTCTAAACTCCCACTGTGCAGCTAACTCAAGCCTGGATATCTCCCTGTCACCTTTCCCCTCTGATTGGAAGGCTGGAGGTCAGAGTACCAAATTCCTCCCAATGCCTTCCTTAATAGAGGGCAGAAACTAGACTCTCAGATCACTCCATCTTATGTCAACTTCACAAATCAAGGTGCCCCTTCTCCAGCATCAGGTACCCTATGACTCCCCCCTTTCCTGTCTCCTTTTATGTGTTATCTCCCGCCTTTAGATTGTAAGTTCTTTGAGGTTAGGGGCTGTCTTTCTTATCATTCATTTGATTCCCAGAACTTAGCACAGTACTTGGCACATCATAGTCACTTGCAAAATGCCAGTAAGATTGGATTGCACTGGACCTCTAAGGATAGATTTGAGGGAATGACTCTGAAAATCATAAAACACTATAGCAGAATTATGAGTGATTGTGATCCATGTGCAATTAATTTGCTAAATGCATTTGTTGGAAGTTATTTTCTCCTGACTTTGAGGTGGGGACTTTAACTCTTCTCTTTGTATCCCTAACTCCCAGAACAAGGCCTGGTACACAGCAGAAACCTAATGACTTGAATTGTAAATATGAATTGACTGGACATTTATTAAGCACTTACCATGTGCCCAGTGCTGAGGGAGAATATAAATAAGACATGATCTCTGCCCCACAGAATGTCTATTCTATCTAAGAAGGTGCTAACACACATGCATAAAAGATTCATATATGGTGTTACTTCCTTAAGTGTTTGAGCAGAAAAGAAGAAAGTACTCTTGGAATGGGAGAAGGGCAGGCATCCTGCTGTAGCTTGGAGCTTGTCATGGGTCCTGAAGCATCTTCTGCTCTTTCGTTGTGGACAAGGCTTCTGACCTGGGACATGTCATTTCATCTCTCTGAGTCTCAGTTTCCCTATCTATAAAATAATATTTTCTCTACCTCAAGAGCCAAGCTGCCTCTGGGAAACCAAAGAGAAAGATGAAAAATATTTTTTAAATAATTCAACAGTCTTTGGCAACAGAGTAAAGTACTTTATATGAAATGGCAATATTCCCTCAAAATGAATCTATTGCTTTCCTGGAAATCTGATATCACAATAATTCACATATCAACAAACCCCACTAAAACATTCTGAGAGCAAATCACTTCCTCCAAACTGGAAAAACACAGGCAGTCGCTTAACAAAGACAGAATCCATGATCATAATCATAAATGGTTCATAAATAGAAACTAGATGTAATAAAAATGTAGGGATATTGACATTATAATAAACTTGGCACTAAAAAAAATTAGGAATCTCATGGTGATTTACTGCTTCTAGATAAGTAAAAAATGAAGGATTATCGAAAAAATACTTAATCAAACCATGAGACAAGTAAAAAGTCCTCTTGGCAACAAGTGAAGGAGAGGAAAATATTCTAGACTTTGAAGAAAAGCAGCCAGAAGCAAAAATGGGACCTGATGGGAAACAGTTGTATCACATATTAAGACTGCTCTTTAAAATGTCCACATTTACTGCATCCTCTTTGGCTTTTGTGTTGTGCATTGCCAATCCAATAAAGTTACTGAAATGGAAAATTGGAAATATCACAAAGGTGGTTGTTGTCTTGTTTTGTTTTCATGTTCTGCCATGGAATAGGCTATGTGTAAATTCCTCCATGTCTTCAGACCACTGTCCCCACACAACAACTTGATGAGCTAGGTATTAGTTCAGGTATTATTATCTCCATTTTACAGGGGAGGAAATTGAGACTTTTAATGTTTAGTCACAATATTCTAAAGTATCAGAGTCAGTGTGAGGATGCAAATCTCCTGAACCCAAGCCCCCACATACTCTCATGTCATGAGAACTTTTCTATCAGAAGAGAAGCCTTTGATGTCACAGTAAATCAGTAAGCAAATGTTTATTAAATATCCACTTTGTATCAGGCATTTTGCTAAACCCTAGAAATACAAAGTAAAAAACAGAAACAATCCACACCTTCATTAATTTTTAAGCCTCAAAATCAAGAAAACAAAATCAATCATGTGTCAAATTAGCCATTACATTTAAACTCGGTTTTTGTAAAAAAAAAAAAAATCATCAAGGAACTGATTACCATAACAATAATTCCTCTTTCTACTGTACTTTAAGGCTTACAATGCCTCTGTCACATCAATCTTATGGAGTAAGTAGTATAAGAAATGGTATCCCCTTTTAGAAATGAGAAAACTGAGCTTTAGAAGGGTTCCATGACTTGCTCGATGACATTCACCTCAACAGTCTCAAAGCAAGAATGTCCTGACCAAAGCTCCTTAGTCTCTTGTATCACCATACTCTTTGATCATCTAGAGAATTCTATGAACCCCTTCTCTGCATAATTTTCTAACTGAACACAAAATAAAATATACTGGATTACAAAGGAAACAAATTCTATTGAAATGCAATAATCAAAATATTTTTAAAACAAGTTCACAGACCCTAGATTAAGCATCTCTGCTCTAGAACAATAACCATATAGTTCCAAAGAATCAGGTCACATTTAATGACTAAATCTCCTTAATTTGAAATATCAGCTCAACCCTTTTGTGTCCATCAGATTAAATATTTCCTTTTCAATTTTATTCCGTTCAGAAATGCTTGTATTAAGCACATTGATGTGCCAAGGCAGTGCTTGGCACTCTAGATATAAATAATTAAACAAAATGCTCCCTGCCTTCAAGAGGAAAGCTAACGGGGTAGAGTGAGAGGTGCGAGATGACAATAAGGGGACATATACTTCATACAAAGTAAATATGTTGTCATTTTTTTTTAGAAGAAAGTACTAACCATTAGAGAGATCAAAAAAGGTCTCCTGTAGGAGGTGCTCCTTAGCTAAGCATTGAAGGGAGCTAGGTATTTCAAGAAGTAGACCTGAGAAGGGGGAGCATCCTAAGTATATGGTACTGCCTAGGCAAAAACAGAGAGATGGGAAATGTATTGTCATGTACAGGGAATATTAAGTTGGATGACAGAATATGTGAAGGAGAAAAATGTCTGAAAATAGAGTGGAGTTTGCATTGTATGCCAAAAGCAACTGGGAGTCGCTAAAATGACAGGTCAGACAAGCTTGCCTTTTGGGGACACCAATTTGTTGCTTCTTGGAGGATGAAATGGGGAAAAGAGAAGATGGAAATAAGGTAATTAATTAGAAGGCTACTGCAGCCATCCAAGTGGAAATTGATGATTTCTGAACTAAAGATATGATTCAGGGAATGGAGAGAAAGTGCTGGGTGTGAGAGGCATTGTTGACAAGGAATCAGTCAAAAACATTTGGGGGGAGGGGAGAGATAGGGATGGAGGAGTCAAGAATGATGACTCCAAGAGTTCAAACCTGGGTGACTGACAAGATGGCAAGATTTTCCACAGCAATACGAACAGATGGAAGAGAAGTTGGTTTGGGGGCAAGATCCTTAGTTCTCCTTTCCTCTGAATTTTATCTTCAGTCTGTCTTAAAATGAGATGTGTATAAGAAGGGGCAATCCAGATCCTTGCCATGCCTTGTAAAATCAACCAAGAGAGCCAATCAAAGTTGGCCCATAATATCACCTTTCTCTACTTATCAGGCCAGCTGCATAACTGAATGTTCCAGCATTGACCGATAATTTTGTAGCCACCAATACAATTTCCCATGAGTTTTTGCTTACCTGCAAGGCCTATGGTAATGCCAGGATTGGATGGTGAGGAATTTCTCTTCACCGAGATTAGTCATGGATGTTCTAAATAGAACAAAACCTTCAGAGACCTCTGTGGCAACCCAGAATAGGCAGCTGTATTGACGGGGGAGCACCTTGGCTCTTAGTCCAGTAGGGTTTGATAGTGTATTGTGTTCATTCCTTTTATGAAGGAAGAAAGAAGTGATAAATCATTTTGCAGTATTTGTCTTTCCATTTTCTCCAACCCACTTGGAAAGGGTCCCATTTCAAAGGGTGACTGTCTCCAAAGGCAAGCCTGGGACCATTATCCTTCATTTCCTGAAGGAATGAAGAACTTTCCAGACTTTTAAAACACCCAAAGATACCTGTAGCTTCTGAATCAAGTTTCAAGACCTCAAAAATCAAAACTTTCTTGGGGAGTGGGAGGTTGTGTGTTGGGAAAAGAAGAAAAGGGGTCATTTCTTATTTGGAAAAATTGAAAAAAGTCAATTTGTTAATATTTATATTTTTTAAATGTTGATTTAGTCAATATTTCTACTATGTAGTGGTAATAGTTACCACTTGTATAGCATCTTAAGATTTTCAGTGTGCTTCTGCAAGTAGTATTTCATTTTATTCTTACAATAACTATATGAAGTAGGTGTTCTTATAATCCCCATTTTACAGATGAAGAAAGCATGAAGGTTTCTCTTAAATAGGTTGTACCATCTTCTGCTACAATTCTCTGCTACTTCACTGTCAGAGCCTAGTATATAACAGGTACATAATTAAGATGTTGTGATTGGAGTTTTGTTATCATTATTATCATCTTACAGATAGCCCATACATATTGTGCTTCACAAGCAAACCCTTCAAAAATAAAAGCAGGGGAAGGGGGGCAGAGCCAAGATAACAGAGTAACAGCATGGACTTGCTAGAGTGTTTACCCCAAGCCCAGGCAAATACCTGTAAAAAAATGGCTTTAAACAAATTCTGGATTTGCAGAACCCACAGAATGATAGAGAGAAGCAAATCTCCTAGAAGGTCACTGGGAAGGGTCTATAGCACCATGCAGGGGGCAGGGCACAGTCCACAGAGGACAGTTCCAGCACAGACAGAACCTGAGCAGGTCCTGGGGAGACTTAATCTCTCACACTGTGGCAGTTTCCAGACTTCAGAACCCAAAACAGCAAGGACAAATTGGAAGGTCAATGGAAAAAGCTCATGGGACCAGTGTGGGAGAGTGTAGTGGTCTAGCCCCAGCCCCAGGGTGGCAGAGGGGGAAGGAGATGGAGGAACCCACAGCAGCCACAGCAGCAGCAGGGCTGTTTCTGGAGCTCTAGGCCCACAGATTTTAGGAGGATTGAGCTACTGACATTACACCCCTCAGCCCCACTGGAAGCAGAGAACTACCTTGACAAAGGGCTCAAAAATCAACTAAATGGCTGAGGAAATGAGCAAAAACTGGGAAAAGAATCAGACTATAGAATCTTACTTTAGTGACAAGGAAGACCAAAACATGCAAACAGAAGAAAACAAAGTCAAAGCTCCTCTATCCAAAGCCTCCAAGAAAAATATGAATTGGTCTCAGGCCATGGAAGTGCTCAAAAAGGATTTGGAAAATCAAATAAGAGAAGTAGAGCAAAAAATTGAGAAGAGAAATGACAGTGATGCAAGAAAGTCATGAAAAATGAGTCAACTGCTTGCTAAAGGGGACCCAAAAAATGTTGAAGAAAATAACACTTTTAAAAGTAGACTAACCCAAATGGCAAAAGAGATCCAAAAAGTCAATGATGAGAAGAATGCCCTAAAAAGCAGAATTGGCCAGATAAAAAAGGAGATCCAAAAGCTCACTGAAGAAAATAATTCCTTAAAGGTTAGAATGGAGGAGATGGAAGCTAATGACTTTATGAAAAATCAAGAAATTATAAAACAAAACCAAAGGAATGAAAAAATAGCAGACAGTGTGAAATATCTCATTGAAGAAACAACTGACCTGGAAAATATATCCAGGAGAGAAAGTTTTAAAAGTATGGGGCTACCTGAAAGCCATGATCAAAAAAAGAGCCTACATATCATCTTTCAAGAAATGATCAAGGAAAACTGCCCTGATATTCTATAACCAGAGGGTAAAATCAATATTGAAAGAATCCACCCATCACCTCCTGAAAGAGATCCCAAAAGAAAAACTCATAGAAATGTTGAAGCTAAATTCCAGAGTTCCCAGGTCAAGGAGAAAAGATTACAAGCAGCCAGAAAGAAAGAATTCGAGTATTGTGGAAATACAAACAGGATAACACAAGATCTAGCAGCTTCTACATATAGAGAATGAAGGACTTGGAATATGATATTCCAAAAGTTATAGGAGCTAGGATTAAAACCAAGAATCACCTACTCAGCAAAACTTAGTATAATGCTTCAGGGAAAAAAATAGTCATTCAATGAAATAGAGGACTTTCAAACATTCTTGATGAAAAGACCAGAGCTGAATAGAAAATTTGATTTTCAAACACAAGAATCAAGAGAAACATGAAAAGGTAAACAGCATAGAGGAATCATAAGGGACTTACTTAAGTTGAACTGTTTATATTCCTACATGGAAAGATAATATTTGTGACTCTTGAGACTTTTCTCAGTATTTGGGTAGTTGGAGAATTATATTCATATAGACAGAGGTCACAGGGTGAGTCAAATAGGAAGGGGTGATATCTAAAAAAATAAAATTTAGGGATAAGAAAGGAACATATTGGGAGGAGAAAGGGAGAAGTGGAGGGGCAAATTATTTCTCCTTAAAGAAGCAAGAGAAAGCTTTTACAATGGAGGGGAAAAGGGGGGAAGTGAGAGGGGAAAAGTGAAGCTTACTCTCATCACATTTGTCTTAAGGAGGGAACAAAATACACACTCAATTAGTTATGAAAATCTACCTTACACTACAGGAAAGTAGGGGAGAAGGGGATAAGTGGGGTGTGGGGGGATGATAGAAGGGAGAGCAAATGGGAGGAGGAGGTAATTAGAAGTAAATACTTTTGGGGAGGGACAAAGTCAAAAGAGAGAATAGAATAAATGGGGGACAGGAAAAGATGGAGGGAAATACAGTCTTTCACAACATGACTTTTATGGAAGTCTTTTGCATGGCTACAAATGTATAACCTATATTGAATTGCTTGCCTTCTCAGTGGGGATGGGTGAGGAGGAAGAAAAGGAGAGAAGTTGGAACCCAAAGTTTTAAACATTAATGTTAAAAGTTGTTTTTACATGCAACTGGGTAATAAGAAATATAGGTAATGGAGTATAGAAACCTATCTTGCTCTACAAGAAAAGAGAGAAGATAGGGATAAGGGAAGGGAGGGGTGTGATAGAAGGGAAGGCAAATTGGAGGAAGGGGTAATCAGAATGAAATGTATCTTGGGGTGGGGGAGTGGAGAGATGGGGAGAAAATCTGGAACTCAAAATCTTGTGAAAATGAATGCTGAAAATGAAAAATAAATAAATTTTTTAAAATAGAAAATAAATAAATTTTAAAAATAAAAAAAAATAAATAAAAGCAGTGGAAGGTCAGAGAATAACTGCCTAAGGGGGCAGGAGAATAATTCTCCACTCAGCAGAAAGGGAAAATGGAGCTCATTCCCTCTTGTGCTTGAAAGTGTCCGTTAAATACCTCCCTTTCTCTCATACAAGATTGTGTATATAATCATGGGGTTAAATTTATTGAGTGTATTGTTGCTTATTCCAGAAAATGTCCCTGACCCACAGAGAATATGCCCTGTATCTGAGATGCTCTAGTGGTGAGTAGCCCCTCTCCACTCCAATTCTCTTCAGAAGATATGTGTCTGCAGATGCCAATTATTGTTTTCCATCAGTTCAGATCACATGGGCTTAGCCATATTTCTTCTTTCTCATCTCTAGGTTTACTTACTTCTAGCCTTTTAAAGTTGGGCCATCATCATATGTCTTGCATTCCAAACTGAGGACTAGTTCTGAAAGTCATCGGAGGTATTCTTTTACAAGGATTTGAGTTTGTTGCTGCTTTATCCATTCAGTCACATGACTCATGCTGGGATTGACTTTTCTAAGATCTGTTTTTCTAACTGCAGAAGAGTAAGAAAGGCATAAACCACCATATTACATTCCCAATCCTCCAATTGCAAATCACTAGATACTGGTAATTATGTTATTTCCAAGTAGAACAGGTATGCTCCCAACAGTATGGTGTATCTTCCAGTTAATCTACCACTCTTGTTGAGCAGTTATGGTCAGTACAGACAAAATCCCTTGTCTCAAAGAAGTTGTAAATAACCAATAGCATGGTGGTATTCTTAATTTAACATTAGCATTGCCACCCCCTCCACCCAAAAAATGTTTTCAAATTTATATTTACATAAATAATATCATGAAGCAATAATCTTGTTACTTTTTGACACTCCACCTTACAACAATTTTTGACTAGTCTGTGTTTGCTGCTAAAACAAACAAAATTTAACCATGGAAAGTACTCATCCTTGTAAGCAAGGTCACAATAGCTGGGTTCTTTTTTTCTCCTCTAATACAGAATCTGTGAAAAATCACTCTTGAGGCTGGAGTGGCGACCTAGGAATTGGGAACAAAAAGTTGAGGTCTAGGGCAAAGGGGAGGGATATAGGAGGAAATAAATATGATATAAAAAAAATCAATAAAAATTCACATGAAAAATGGAGGTCTAAAAACTCTGGATCTTACTTTCCCAAATATGGTAAAAAGAATGCATTCTGTCCCAGAACCATCCAATCAAGCCTCTTTTAATGTCTGAGAAATACAAGTATGTATATGTATATGTGTATGTATGTATACACACACATCATATTTGTGCATATGTGTATATATTATATATATGAAATCTAAATTTTCCTCAAGAATTGTCCAATAAAAGGTAGCAAGATTTCATGTTATTGATAATAATCAGTCATGATTTGAAGCATAAGGAATAAATCTTATTTTAGTGTTTAACAAGAAAACATAGATTTTAATTCAAGATTTACTTTCCAACAACACAAATATTTTCTAATGAATAATGGTTATGGAATATAGATAATTGTTAGAGAAATTGAAAACTTGTTCAGACCCTAAAATAATTAGAGAAATGTAAGATAAAATAACTTTGAGATGCCACCCATAAAATTGGCAAAAACAGTAAAAACTTAAATTTGACATTCTGGGACTGAAGAATGACACATGGCATTGCATTGTCAGTGGAGCTACAAAGTTATGTGTGTGTGTGTGTGTGTGTTTTCTTAGGCAATCTGGAAATATACACATTACAAAATTGACTGTGCCCTTTACTCAGTTATCCTGCTATTAGGATGATGATTTAAGCATGCTATTTTTAATAGCAGGTACTTTTAAATGTCTTGTTTAATTATTTTAACATTGCTTTTTTTAAAAATTTAAGTTTCAAATTTTCTCCCTCCCTCCTAGCCCTCCACCACCCATTTTGAAGGCAAGAAATGTGATATCAATTATACTGAAATCATGCAAAACATATATTCATATTAGCCATGGTACAATAAAGAAGGTGAAAAAATATATTTCTACCTGAATTCAGACTCTATAAGTTCTTTCTCTGGAGTTGGATAGAATTTTTCGTCATAAACCCTTCGGAACTGCATAGCTAAACCATTCGTAGCTGATCATCATGCAGTATTGCTGTTCCTACGTACACTTCACTTTGCATCAGTTCATATGTCTTCCCAAGTTTTTCTGAAACCATCCATTCAGCATTTCTTATACCACAGTAGTATGTCATCGCAATCATACACCACAACTTGTTCAGCCATTCTCCAATTGATGAACAGTCCTTCAATTCTTTGCCACTACAAAAACAGCTGCTATAAATATTTGTTTGTACATAGTGGTCCTTTTTCTTTGATCCCTTTAGGATCTAGTAGTGATATTGCTGAATTGAAGGGTATACACAATTTTATAGTCCTTTGGGCATAGTTCCAAATTGCTCTACAGAATGAATTGGTGTTTTCATTTTTCCACATCCCCTCCAAAATGTATCATTTTCCTCTTGTCATGTTAGCCAATATGATAGGTGTGAGTTGGTACATCAGAGTTGTTTTAGTTTGAATTTCTCCATTCAATAATAATTTCAAGCATTTTTTTCATATAACCATAGATAGTTTTGATTTCTTCTGAAAACTGCCTGTTATATCCTTTGACCAGGATGTCACTAAAACAAAGAGGGAAATTATTTCTACAAAGAGATTTGTAACCAACTTTTGAGATAGTTCTCTGCAGGCAGAGTAACATTCAGAAATTGTGTAGATTTGTAACAAGGAAAACCTGGGAATTATCTTTTGTATTCAATTATTATTGAATGGCAAAATAAATTGTCCTCTGGCTATGTAATGGGATTAATACCATTACAAATAAGCAATTATAACTATAAAGAATGTAAAAAAATGAAAAGAAACACAGCATGATGATAGCAAAGAAAATAGAATCATAAATAACCATGCAAAAATAATAACCCCAATTAAATCTTTATGAAAGAAAAGACAATGGGAAGGGGACACAAAAGCCCATATGGTGCTATCAATATTGGCCTATTAAAATATATCTTTCCCATTTTTATTCCTATTAATAATTTATAAATAAATTGTAGATTGTCATCTTATTATGAATTTTTTTATTTTAGTCATTTGTATGTTTTTGTTGATGGTTATTACATTTGTAATAAAAGCTCCCCTATTTGTGAATGGTATTATACTTCTTTCATCAAGCCCCAGAATAAGTATGTCAGGGCTTCTTAAATGAGATCCATAGCCTCAGAAGAAATTGCCCTGGCAATCCGTACAGGAAAAATCAAATGGATGAAAAATGTCTGTTGTGCAGACTGTGAGATACAGTTGGATGGAAAATGCATTGATTGAATACATCAGTCCATAAATCTTGGACAGGTACACCAGATGGATAAGCAGCTGGGCCAAAGACTGGAAAGACAGTTGAGTGCCTTAGACCTGGAAAGCTCTGTAATGTTTTCTATAATATCCCAAAGGTTCCCTAGCAGCAATATCCATCCTTTTAATGTCAATAATCTCCCGATGAATCTGTAGGATTAAAAAGCATGGGATTAATTGATTTATCAGCAAGTACTTATTAAATACCTACTATATACACTGAGGTGGGAGACACTGTCAACAAGCATTTATTAAGTGCCTACTGCATAACAGGCATTGTTGGTTTTGGGAGGGTTGGAGGTGCAGGAGATTTATGTAGAAATGTCAATATATCTCAAGAACTCTAAGACAAAAAGGGAATTGAGTCTTCAATTCCACTTTCTAC
Organism: Bettongia penicillata ogilbyi; assembly: GCA_023548195.1. Classification (NCBI taxonomy): domain Eukaryota; kingdom Metazoa; phylum Chordata; class Mammalia; order Diprotodontia; family Potoroidae; genus Bettongia; species Bettongia penicillata. Next base: position 4,062,339 of record JAJHZJ010000433.1, on the reverse strand, counting down.
AAAAGAATGGAATCTTAATAACTAAGATTCCTGCATATTGATTTCTCTGTGTCCTTGACCTCTCCTTCACTTATTCAATCATAAATATTCTAAGCACCTACTATGTGTAGTGCATAAAGACAAGGAGAAAACAATTCCTGCCCTAAGGCAGCTTTTCATCTTGTGGGATGGAAACAATTTGCACACATTGATGAACAGATAAAATATATGCCAGGCACTTTTAGTGGAGGAGAGGGTATTAACAGCCAGAGGGACCAGTAGCTTCTAGGACTCGAAATCACATAGTAAATTCTGCAAAATCAGACATACCCCTTGACCTAGCAATCTCCCTATTAGGGCACATCCCTGTCTGGAAATAAATATCCATAGCAGCACCATCACAGCAAGAAGTTAGTAACAAACTTTGTTACTGTTGTTTGATCATTTTTAGTTGTGTTCAACTTTCTTTGGCCCCATTTGGGGTTTTCTTGGCAGAGATCCTAGAGTGGTTTGCCATTTATTTCTCCAGCCCATTTTACAAATGAAGAAACTGAGGGGGGGAAAAGGTTAGGTGTCAGGATCACACAGCTAGTGTGATCACTTGTCTGAGGCCAGATTCGCACTCAGGAAGATGAGTCTTCCTGACCTCGGGCTTGGGGTTCTATCCACTACACCATCTTGCTGCCCCCTAGAAACAAACTACATGCCCTCAACTGGGAAATAGTTGAATAAATTACAATATAAATATAATATTGTTGACCCAGGTAGGGACTACTCCTCTAATTTCAGTGGCATATAAAACTCCTGGGTGAGAAAACTCTCTTTACCCATACAGATCAATACCTTCTTCTCTGAAAGTTATGTCCTCAAGAGCTACCTTATGCCCTCAAGGGCACTGAGAGGTCAAAAAGCTATCCAGGTTTCCACAGCTGCTATTTGTCAGAGGAAGGTCTTACACTCAGCTGTCCCAAGCTCCAAAGGAAGGTCTCTGTCCATTCCAGAGTGGCAAACACTGGTGCATAGCCCACAGCACTCCTGAATGCCTCAGGAATCAGTTTAAAATGGAATTAGGAACATTTAGGAAAAAAGAATAAAAATACAACAAAACATAATGTTTAATAATATGTGGTTTCCTAAGCCAATACACTGCCTTACGTATGATTAGTGCCCCATTTCTATTTAAGTTGGATGTGACTGCCCTGCACCACAGTACCTCTTACAATGCATCATAAGGAATGATAAACATGAAGAATTCAATGAAGTATTGAAAAGAGAGATACACATGATGTGATATAGAATGAAACTGGTAGGTCCCAAAAGAATACACAACCCTGGCCAACTTTGGGGTTGACCATTACAGCTTATCAATGCAGATGTTCCCTCCAATAATGCACATTGTGACCCAACCATGTTTGCCCACCCTTGGCCATTACCTCCCACAAATCCTCCAAGAGTCAGTCCACGTTCTGAGGGCCTTGCCCACATTCTGTTGACATCAGGAGGCCAATGGAGAATGGGAGATGTCCACTGGCCATGCCTTTTTCTTGCTGTTTGACCAGCCTGCCTGATAGTCTCCTCATACTTTTCCCCTGATGACTTGCTCTGTGTGCTCCTTCCATGGATTTCCTCTTAAATCATATTCACTGAGAAATGCAGGAAAGAAATGATTCAAGAACTTGGGACAGAATTGGTGCAGAGTTCAGTTCTCTTCTTGCGTCACTTCTCTCCCCCTTTCAGGTCATCCTCCAGATGGCTGCCAAGGTGATTCTTCTTAAACACAGATCTTACCCACCTACTCAGTGAACTCCCTTGGCTTTTTATAACCTCCAAGATCAAATATAATTCTTTTTTCTTTTTTTGCAACTATATTAATTTGTTTTCCATTTTCTACAATCATTTCCATAAGTCTTAGATTTTCTCCCCCTCCCCCTTCCTTCCCCAAGACAGTGTGAAATCTTATGTAGGTTCTACACATACATTCCTATTAAATACATTTTCACCTTAGTCATGTTGTATAGAAGAATTAAAATGAATGGGAGAAACAAAACAAAACACAATATAACACAAAAGAAAATGATCTGCTTCATTCTGTGATCCAGTTCCATAGTTCTTTCTCTGTATGTGGATGGCATTTTGCCTTGAGTCCATTGGGAACTTTTTAGGTCCTTGCCTTGCTGTGAAGGACTAAGTCTACCAGAAAAATTCCTCACATACTGTGGTTGTTGCTGTGTACAAAGTTCTCCTGGTTCTGATCCTTTCACTCAGCATCAGTTCACATAAGTTCTTCCAGGTCTCTCTGAAATTTTCTGTTCATAATTTCTAATAGCACAACAGTATTCTATTACATTCATATACCACAACTTGTTCAGCCATTCCCCAATTGATAGGCATCCTCTCGATTTCCAGTTCTTGGCCACCACCAAGAGAGCTGCTATAAATATTTTTGCACATGTGGGACCCTTTCCCATTTTTATGATCTCTTGGGGATATAGTCCTCGAAGCAATATTGCTGGGTCACAGGGTATGCACATTTTTGTAACCCTTTGGCCATAGTTCCAAATTGCCCTCCAGAATATTTGGATCAGCTCACAGCTCCACCAGCAATGAATTAGTGTCCCAACTCTCCCACATCTTCTCCAACATTTATCATCTTCCTGTTTTTTCATGTTAGCCAATCTGATAGTTGTGATGTGGTACCTTAGAGTTGTTTTGATTTGCCTCTCTCTAATTTGATCAAATATAATCTCTCTCTGGCATTTAAAGCACTTCACAAACTGGCCCCTTCCTACCTGCCCTTTCTTGTTACACTTTGCTACTTTCCCCACATTCTATATCCAGTGATAATGGGTCTTCTTACTGTTCCTTATACACCATACTCCATCTACTCCCTCCACTGCTCTGCACTGACAGTCCCTCATGTCTCCAGAAGGCAAAGTAGTTAGGATTGCAACCAAGAATCACCTGCCCAGCAAAGATGAGTATAATCTTTCAGGGGAATAAAATGGACATTTAATTAAATAGAGGATTTTCAAGTATTCTTGATGAAAAGACCAGAACTGAATATGAAATTTGACTTTCAAATACAAGACTCAATAGTAACATAAAAAGATCATCAGGAAAGGGAAATCATAAGGGTCTTAAATAAGGTTAAAATGTTTATGTCCCTATATAAGAAGATGATACTTATAATTCATTTAAAACTTTCTATTTATTAGGGCAGTTAAGAGTATACATAGACAGAGAGCACAGGTGTGAGTTCAATAGGAAGGCATGATATCTAAAAAAATAAAAGTAAGAGATGCGAAGGGGAAAGGAGAGTAGAATGGGGTAAATTATCTCACATAAAAGAGGTATGAAAAAGCTTTTACAGTGAAGGGGAAGATGGGCAAAGTGAGGGGGGAGAGTGAGTGAGACTTACCTTCATCATAATTGGCTCAGAGAAGAAATGACATATATGCTCAGTTGAGTATAGAAATCTATCCTCCCCTACAGGAAAGTAGGAAGAGAGAAGGGGTTAAGAGAAAGGAGAGATGATAGAAGGGAAAGAAGCACTAGTAGAAGAGAGAGAATAAAATAAATATGGGGAATAGGATGAAGGGAAATATATTTAGCAATTACAACTACAAAAAAATTGAAGCAAGTTTCTCTGATAAAGGCCTTATTTCTCAAATATGTAGAGAACTGAGTCAAATTTATGAAAAAGAGCCATTCCCCAATTGATAAATGATCAAGAGATATGAACAGTTTTCAGATGAAGTAATCAAAACTATTTATAGCCATGTGAGAAGGTGCTCTAAATTGCTATTGATTGGAGGAATGCAAATTGAAATAATTCTGCGGTACCACCTCATATCTATTAGATTGGTTAACAAGACAGAAAAGGAAAAATGACAAATGTTGGAGGGGATATAGGAAAAATGAGATGTTAATGCACTGTTGATGGAGTTGTAAACTGATTCAACCATTCTTTTCAGCAATTTGGAACTATGCCCAAATGGCTATAAAACCATGCATAACCTTTGACCTAGTAATGCCACTACTAGGTGTGCATCTAAAAGGAGATTTTATAAAAGGGAAAAGAACCTGTATGAATGGAAATACTCATAACAGTTCTTTTCTGGTGGAAGGGAGTTAGAAAGTGGGAGAGTACCCATCAGCTGGGGAGTGGCTGAAAAACTGAACTATATGATTATGATGGAATACAATTGTACTATAAGAAAAGATGAGCAGGATGCTCTCAGAAAAACCTGGAAAGATTTACATAAGCTGATGCAAAGGGATATACACTACTGTGTACAAACTCATAGCAATATCGTAAGATGATTAGCTGTGAATGACTTAGCTATTCTCAGCAATTCATGACAGCTCTGAAGGACTTACAATGAAAAATGCGATCCATTCCCACACAAAGAACTGATGGTGTCTGAATACAGATTGAAGCATTTTTTTACTTTATTTTTCTCAAGATATCTTTTATTGTCTGGTCTACATTTTCTTACACAACATGACTAATATGGAAATGTGTTTTGCATGGCTACAGACATATAATCTATATGAAATTGCTTGCCTTCTCAATGAGGGAGGTGGGAAGGGAAGAAGGGAGAGAATTTGTAACCCAAAATTTTAAAAATGAATATTAAAATTATTTTTACACGTAATTGGGGAAAATAAAATACCAAGTAAGATTTTGTTTTAAAGAACATAAATTCCTTGTGAGTAGAATTGTTTCAATGTTTATATTCATATCCCCAGCCCGTAACACAGTGCCTGGCACACAGTAGGTGCTTAGTAAATACTTGATGATGCGATTGATTAAAGCCCATAGTATTTCTTTTAATGCATGTAAAATAACCACATCATATAATTACATATAAGACTCCTATATTTTTATTTTTTTGCTAAAAATTATTTTTAAAGGAATTTCTAAAAATCTGTTTGAATAAAAATAACAAAAATTTGAAGATTCTCTAGAGGGTAGGCTAGATGTCCTTTACTGGTTTTCAAAAATAGCCCTGAAGGTTCTGTTAAGACAAAATGTCTCCCACATATAATGACAGAATTATATAAGACTCTAGGAGAGATTTTTTCAACTATCCAGTACATTGTAAGATTAAATACAATGTAAAACAGGGAAGGACAGTTATCTCTTTCACATTCTGACTTTCCCCATTGTGATTTCGATATACAGTGAGTTGGCATAAGAAATCAAATGGGAATTTGAGGGGACTTTTGTGGAAGCTGCTAACAACATCTGAAGACCAGAAGATGATCCAGATCCTATGACCAAATAGCCCAAATTTTACAAGGGCATGACAGGCACAGTATAGAGACAGGTTGACCAATGATCGTATGCTCCTTGAAGATACGAGTGAGTAGGTCTAGGAGGAAGAGCACCCACTAGCAAAAATTGCATTTGGACCATTCCTGAGGTGCCATTCAATATTTTTATTGAATATTTTCTCAATATTCATTAGAGTCCTTTAGATCTTCAGTATTTTATTAGGAAAGGCATCTCAAATTGAATCCACAAATTCCTAGAGTTAGTATTTCCTCTGTAAAGTATTATTTTAGTCAGGTTGGATTCCTGTGCACTCTGGTGATAATTCACTTCGTATTTCTAAAATTACCTTGGACTGACATTGATAGGAATAAGAACAACTTCCAAATTCCATGTAGAAATCTACCAGTAAGACGCAGAGGAAACACTGGTGAATTCACAGAGGTGGACTCTGAATTCCAGTTCTACTTCTTATTTCTCACATAGCCTTGGGGCAAGATATTTCACTTCATTGAGTCTCATTTCCCTTCACAGCAAAAGTGGAGAGGGGGAGGGAAGTCTTTGAGGTTCCCTCCAGCTCCAAAACAATGACTTTTTACATATACTTTAAATTAAACCATGCCTCAGAGATACAGAGATGATTGCATTATTTAATACATTATTTAACAGGGCCTCAAAAAATAATCTACTAACAACTGAGGCAGTATGACATAATGGAAAAAAGGCTGGACTTGGAAGTTATGGGTTCAAATTCGCTCTCTGACACTTACTATTCATGTGACCTTGGTTAAGTCATTCAACTCTCTAGGTTGCATGGTGGGAGACAGTTTGGTGTAGGGCCGAGTGTTATATTTAGAATCAAAGAACATGGGTTCAAATCCTGATTTTGACACTTATTACTTAGGTGACCTTGAGCAAGTCCTAATCCCTCTGAATCTCAATTTCTACATCTATAATATGAAAGAGTTAGATTAGATGATCTGAGGACTTTTGAGCTCTAGACCTATGATTCAATGAACCCAAATTGAATCTCAGTCTGTATGCTAACATAGACATGTGAAAATCTGCATAGATGGATAGAGTTCCCTCACTAGGAATTTCCTCTACTTCTGAAACCACAGTCCCTTTGCATATCAATGGTATAAGTGTCATAACATTTTGAACAGTAAGTAGATTTCAAAAGAAGACTGTAGACAAAATAAATCGTAGGGGGAATTCAATTCAATAAAAATGGTCACTGAGCACCTAGATGATTTAAACACTAGGGTTATCCAAATAAAGACCAAAATCAGACCTCCCTCAAGAGTCTTACATTCTACTTCTAATGAGGGGAAGGAGGGAGTTTCAGAATCAGAAAGAATGCCCTAGGGGTAATATAGGAAAAAAAAACATTTGGCCCATTTTCATACTTAAATTGCAATGTAACTTTATGCCCCAGGGGAAAAGCTGTAGCTGGGAAAAGCCATATGGACAACTAGATTATTATCACAATAGTCTAGCATTTTATTTGCTATTATTCTGAGCACTGTAAAAAATGTTTCCATTATTTCTATTGGTTTTAAAGGCAGCTTATTTTTTAAGAAATATCATCTATAAATGGTAACCAATGATCCCCAACAATTTTTTTTTGTAATATGCCCCCACCCTGTTGATGTTTTCTGTATGCTTGACGTTTACTGAATTTTTTTCATTAATTACCAAAAAAATCTCTCTCTATCAGTATAGGTTTTGGCTGAGGTAAAAGTGGATGGCACTGCTAGGTGGTCAGCTTTCAGGGATGGGGAGGCGGCACGTGGCCTCAAGGCCACAGGTTCCCCACCCCTAAAAGATTCTGACCCCTTCCTGTCTCTCTAAAATCAAAAATTCTGAAACAACTCCACTCACCTTTTGCTGGAGATTTGTTCATTTTACAATTAACCAAGATTTTAGAGCAAGCAAGCCCTCCCCCTGTTTCATAGGGCACATAAACACAGAAACAGCCTGGGTGAAATGTACATTTATGGACCAGCTGGTTCATGTATGTGTGGGAGAAGACAACTGCTGCCATGGACGGCCTCTTCTCTCTAACTAGTGTTTGCCAAGAAAAGCAAAATCTCTAGCCAAACCCATAATAAGACCATGCTAGATTCTGGACACAGAATAGGGTAAGGGAGAAAGGGCCAAAATTGGAGTCATAGAACCTGAGTTCACATTTTGACTCAGTCACTTCCAACATGCATAACGAGATCCCTGTTGGACCTCGTTATCCTCTGCAAAGGGCAGAGAAAGGACTAGACGAGGTGGTGTGGTACAGTATGTAGGGTCCTGGAGTTGAAATCAGAAAAATGTGTTTTAAAATTCTACTGTAGCCCCTTAGTAGCTTACCTTGGACAGTAACTTCTCCGACCTCTGCCTCAGTTTCTTCATTTGTCAAATGAGAAGGTTGGACTTCCTGGTTTCTTACATTTCATCTAGCTATAGATGTATGATCTTGTGACCTCTATGTTCTCTTCTAGCCATAAATCTAGGAGCCTAGGAGTAAGCAAATCTGATTAATTTTAAAAGGATTGATTGCCCAATTACTATTTGACTCACATTGATCAATGGTACAAGGAGAGGGCAAGAAAAGCATAAATAGTGAATGAGTCACTAGAATTATTTCCAGAGTTGGTGATACATGACAGAACTGATTGATCTGTTTCATCTCCTGACTGAACTAAGATTTGGGAATCACCTGTATACAACATGCATATAGATAGGAAAACACAAAGTATATTCATAGTGCTACAAGGAAATTTCAAGGAGTAGGAAACACTAACAAGTGGTGGAAGTCCTTGCATAGGAGGTGGTCAGCATGTCACTGGAACTATGGCTTAAAATGGACTTACCAAATAACATTACAGAATCGACCAATCAACATGTATTTATTAAGCTCCTACTATGTGCCAGGACACCATGTTAGACTCTGGAGATATAAGGCAAAAGAAAAATAGTCCCTACTCTCAAAGAGTTTATATGCTATCAGGGAGACAGCTGTTTCATATATATATTTATATGAACAATATATACCAAGCTATTGATTTTTTATTTCCTACTAGACCGCAAGCTCCATGAGGGTGGAAATAATTACTTATCTAAACTATATCTCAGATAGTGATAATAATGAGAGAAGGGAAGGGAAGGGCAAGGGAAGGGAAGGGAAGGGAAGGGAAGGGAAGGGAAGGGAAGGGAAGGGAAGGGAAGGGAAGGGAAGGGAAGGGAAGGGAAGGAAGGGAAGGGAAAGGAAGGGAAGGGAAGGGAAGGGAAGGGAAGGGAAGGGAAGGGAAGGGAAGGGAAGGGAAGGGAAAGGAAGGGAAGGGAAGGGAAGAGGAAAGAAAAGAAACAGAGGATTAGCAATGAAACTTTTAAAAAACACAGAAAAGACAAGACAGAAGTTTGGAAGAGATAAGGATAGTTCTGTTACTATCAAGTTAAATTTAATATATGCTTTAAAACTATGTAAAAAGTTCACAATTTAATATATAAAGCTCTTTTCTTCTTTTAAATTGAAATATTCCTGTTGTTGATGTTTAAATTCCTGATAAAAAGAATTTTTTTAATTTAAAAAACATACTGTTCATCTTTTGTTGCATTTAACAGAGTTCTGTATATAGTAGGTGCTTAATAAACATTTATTGCTGTTTGTCTCCTCATAACTCAGTGTTTTTCTTCATCACAAGAGGCATTCTTTCTTGTAATAACATTTTTCACTATGATGTCTGAATATAAAACCATGCTTTCTTCCTTCAATCATTAGTCTTGAAAAAAAAGCATTTGGCCTAAGAACAAGTGTTCTCCATAAACAAACTTGAATTTAAATATCTAGGTCTCCAATCCTTGTTTGTCCTAGGAAATACTGCTGAGTGGTATTCATTGTCCAATGGCCACATCAGACATGTACTCAAAATATTCCACTGAACTAATCAGGATGCCAGGTCTAAGCCAAGCTCATGCTTTATTGTTTATTCTGTAAAATCATGGCCAGGAAAAATATCTGCACAACACTGATAGAAGATTGCAACTTCTTAGCAGAGTGCTCTGCTTACAATACTGAACATGTTTAGTAAATTTTCTCATGAACAAAGGGGTTTTCATCAAGAGAATGAAGAATTCCACAGGCACACTACACACCAACGTGAATGGCACTGAGCAAACTAGAGAGAATCCAAAGAGTGATAACCAAGAATGAGATTCTTGAAGGCAGTGGGGCTGTTTGTTTAGCTTGAAAGAAACTAGTTTTAGATAGGGAAGGCATCTTAGCTGTCTTCAATACAGCTATTCTGTGGGGAGGGAGTATCACTGCCTGGTACTCCAGAGGATAAAACTAGTACAAATGGATGGAAATTTCTAGAAGTCAGATTTTGGCTCTATGAAAGAAAGAACTCTTTAGAGGCTGAGCTGTCCAACAGCCAAAAGTGCTGTTTCAGCAGCTAGGGAGCTCTCATTACTGAAGCAGACACAGAACCATATTAACAAGGGTTAGACTGCCAATGTCAGGATACCTTCATTCGATGGGAAGGTGGATGCTATGACCTCTAAAATCCTGCCTAATTCTAAGATTTTATAATTCCACTCTTAAACAATCACATCCAGCATCTTTAGAGTGAGGTGTTTCTTTTTTTCCTAATTAATAAGAACTCTAATGTTCAATCAATGTGGAAAATCTTCTTATTGACAAAATAATTTGCAAGGAAAATACTGTCTCCGTTGAAATTAAATGGACCACATGTTTAAGAAGCATTAAGAGATACCTCTGGTGTCTTTATCCAAAATAATGTAAACCAGGCAAAACAGATGATTGTCTAAAACGAGAGTGTAAAATTATCCTTGGGTGTTAATTACTGCAATCTTCTTCCTTGCCAGCCTTTTCTCTGAGCATTTAGGAGAAAGTCAGACAGATTTTTTAAAATTTTAACTTCCCCACTTCCTGTCCACAAGATAAAGATGCTAATGGATAGAACAAAATTCCTGCAGAAAGAGGATAAGGACTGCTGGTTCTGAATGTTACATGTTCAATTTATTATAATTTGAAAAAAAATGCAAGTTGTAGGGGACCCACAATTTTATGTTCAATCTTATTCTGCTCTCCTATACAAATGGAAGTGATCATTGAATTTAATATTTGACAATTTCAGAATTAAAGAAAAAAGAAAGATAGGGTGAAGGGGTGAGGGAGGCTGATTATTGTAGAAGTGGCCTAGAAATTTCAGTTTGAGTTCTGGCTGCTAAGGGCTAACTAATATACAGCTCAAGCAAGTTCCTTCATTTCAATATACCTCACCTTTTAGAACCTGATCTGCAAATTGTGATATTTGACTAGATGGCCCACACTGATTCACAAGAATCAAGAGGTGACAATACTGGGAGTGGGGTGCAAACTTAACATCTGCATGCTGGCTTAATTTTTTTTTTAAATTAAAAGTTAATTGCAATTTATCTTGTTTACTGCAAAGACAGTTAATTAGGGAGAGGTCAATTTCATTGCAGATAAGAGCAGTTAAAGATGCAAGTTAAACACAGAAGTCTGTCTTAATGGTTGACAGTTGTAATCTACTGAGAACCAACTGATAACGTGTTTAATGATGTCACTGGAGCCCAGAAACGAAATCATTCCTTGGATTTCTGGATTACAGAACCTGCCCACAAAGTTCTACTCTTGACACTGATCCCTATTGTTAAGTGATCCTTGGAAATCCTCTAGCTGAAATGGTCTTTAATAAAAGTGAGCCAGAACTCCAGAAAACTCCAAAAGGGTGAAAGAAACATCTGTGTCCTAGGAGCTCAAGAACAAAGATATTGAACTAACTCTATCAGCTCTCTCCCTGCCCCACACTGCTAGATCCTCAACCATTCCAATTCTTCTCCTTCCCATTTTTCTTCCCAGTCTTCTACTCCTTCCCCGCCCCCATCCCCCTTCCCTCTAGCCCTTCTTCCCCTGCCAACCTCTCAGTCCTCCAGTCCCTCCTTGCCCCCACATTCCCCGCACACGCAAACCCCTTAATCCCTCCCAATGCCATCCCACCCGATGGCCAAGTCCCTGGGCTTGGGCAGGGCTCCCGGGCAGGTGGGCCAAAGGCGACCAGGACTCCAGAGCCAAGCTGGAAGGCTGGAGCGTTTCTGCGTCCACTGGGCTCTCCCCGGGAGGGAGGCGGCCGCGGCAGTGGCCCTACCAGTCGGGCTCACGTGACTGTGACTGTGCGGGTGGCTGCGGCTCCGGCCCCTAGACCTCCACTGCTCTCCGGGAGATGGGGGTGCGGCTCAACCGGGAAGGGGAGGGGTGGAACCCGGGGCGGAGCCTGGAGGGGCGGGGGAGGGAGGGGCCCCGGACGGCTGCAGCCAGCGTAGCCGTCCCCAGTGGCAGCCTGGGCGGTCCTACCTGGGAGCGCATCCGCATCCTTCACCCCGCATTCAGCATCCCGCAGGCGCTCAGGTGCGAGCGCGGGCCGTATCCAGGTGAGCGCGCTACAGCCCCAGAAGGGACAGGGAGGGTCAGCTGGGTTCGCACCCCGCGCGACCGAGGGAGGGGAGGGTTCCACGTTGCGCGCATGTCCTGCCCCAGGTGTCCTTGCCAGGGTGGCCCTTGGCGGAGTGAGAGTGACCAGGGAGCTCTGGGGGTTTCCTGAGTGCTTTGGAACTGGAGGAGAGAGCCGGGGACGAGGGCACTGCTCACCCATCCTAAATCTCAGGGGAGGCAAAACTCCTCGGAAACGGGCACCTCGGGCTCTGCAGGGAACTCTGCCTTCCGCACCCGGGACAGCGGCGGGGGACCTGGGGGCTTTGCCCTGACCTTCTTGGTAAGCGACTGCGCGCCTCTGAATAGGGAGGGACCCGCTCGGCACACACAGAGATGCACACACACACACACACACACACACACACACACACACACACACACACACACACACACACACACACACACTCTGGAATACATCAGAGCGGATGTTCTTTCTCCGGCTCCAGCTTTGCCAACCTTACTCCGCTCTTTCTTCTTTGTTACGGTGAGAAGATTGGAGTGGAGGGTCTCCTGAGGGGTCTCTTCCACCTCCAAGCCCTAGGATACCCTGACAACCAGCCCCCTCTCTACTCCCACTAGAAAGCCGACTTGCGCCTTCTTCATTTGTTACTTTTGGAAACGCCAGGCTGTAAAAGGTTTAAACTCAGGAAAGACTTTGTTCTCTCCTTTGGGGACCCGGAGAGAGAACAAGGACTAAGGTTTCAGGACTTAAAAAAAAAAAGTTTGCAAGCTCACTAGTTATAAACGAAAGCCATTCTTGTTTCGAAGTTTGTGACACAACACATTCCTCTACAAGTTGTGACTGTATATTTAAACTTGAAAGCATTCCAGCAGATAACTTTACCTGGCTGTGACTTAAGCTGGTGAGACAGAGATGGGGTGAACAGTGATCCTGGAAAGAGAATAACTGCCAAGCCCCGCAAAGGGCCATCTCAGCTACCCCACCGAGGAAGGCCCTTCCTGACGATCTACTTATTAAAGACGTCTCCATTTTAAATCCATGTCTCTTCATATGTGTATATATGGCAAGAAAGGTTTTCCTCATCTGTAGAAAAGTGGGATCCCCTGGATGCTACTTGAGGACTAGGACTGTTCCAGGTTTGGTTTATCGTTCTTTGGTCTTTGAAACGCTTTTGCTAGGGGTAAACTTGTGCTTAACAAAAGCTAGGTGATTGTCAGCAACTTTTCTCATGTTTACTTAACTGTTGTCCTAAACCTCCTTTAGGCCTGGCCTGCTTTATTTTTTTACTTTGAATTACTTTGTATGCCTAACTTAATAGCTTACTCAATTTTTGCTGTTGTGTTAATGTGCACTCACCTTAAAGAAATTGCTTGTGTTTACCTTGGTGGGTCAGGTCTTTCTGCTTTCCCCCAGTGGAATGTAATCTCTTTGTTGGCTGAGGCTGCTGAGGTTTTTGTCTCTGTGACCCTAGCTCTGCAACAGTAATTGTACTAATATCAGTGGTAGTGGTGGCAGTAGTGATAGTACTAGTACTGATAGTAATAGTAGTACTAGTAGTAGTTATAGTGGTAGTGGTGTTTAGTTATAGAAGTGATAGTAGTAATAGTAATGGTTGTGATGTTTAGTAGTAGTAGTAAGTAGTTGCAGTACTAGTTGTGATGGTGGCTAGTGATAGTAGCAGTAGTAGTATTTATACAGCACCTACTACGTGCCAGGCATTGTGTTAAGTAAGCACTTTACAAATAGTAACACATTTAAGCCTCACAACAATCCTAGGAGGTAGATGTAGTTATCTTCATTTTACAGTTGAGAAAACTGAGGCAAACAGGTTAAGGGACTTCCCAAGGGTCACAGTGATTGTCTTCTATCTAGTATACTCTTAAATATTTGCAGCATTAAATTGAGACTAATGTAAATTTGTGGCAGTGAAACTTCAAGTTCACTGATAAAGAATCTTACAATTGTCAGTGATCCAAAAAGATGCCTCATCATGGCATAGAAGTGAGCCTGTCAAACAGTTAATAGAATCTGAGATTTGGAGTCAGAGATCATGGGTTAGGATCCCATCTCGTATAGTGCTAGCTGTGTGACTTGGGCTAGTCACTACCTCTCTGAGTTTCAGTTTCTTCAGATGCAAAATGAGTAAATGGAGTATCTCCTGCACTGACTGGGTGGTAAGGATCAAATGACATGATGGAGGTGCAAGACATGCCTACGTGGAGGAGTCTTTTATATAAATATGGCCAGGAGAGGCATGGAGAGATACCTAGAGTTTAGCCCACCTATGCTGAAAGTAGGAAGAAGGCCATACTTGTTACCACCAGTTGTCTAGCCAGGAGTGGGGAGAAGGGAGAGACAAGTCATATACAGGTCCACTGAGGCAGGACAAATTCTCTCCCCAAAAGAGATATTGGTCTAAATTCATATTGATCTGTCACCACTTAAACATCTCTAGTTTAAGAATATCTGAGGTTCAGAATAAAATCTGCTTAATTACTCTAAAAGAGAAGGTAACCTTTAGCTAATGCTCTCGCCAATTTAGCCCACTTCCCACCAAATACCATTGATACAAGAGAACACTAAGAATTGCTAGTAAATTTCTTTATCAAAGAAACTAGAAAGCAGAAATTGGCAAAGTTATATGTAGAATAGAATATGCCCAGAGAATACACAGCATTGAAATGTAAATGAACTCGTCTACCAGGATCAAAATAAGATTTCTGCTCAAGTCTGAAGAGAGGAGACCATCTCACTCCAGGGAGTCCATTACCAGCTGTCCTTGGATTGCTAGGAAGTTAAGGACCATGGTCCCCATCTCATCTGCTACTCCACAGGCTCCTGTTAGAAATTCAAAAGTCCATGCTTCATCTCCTTCAAGTCATCTCTCTCTGATCCTGTGTCCAAGTGGGTCCAACAAACTTCCTCACAAGATTATTCAATCAACCAGGAATCATTTCCTTCTATGTTGCTCAATATAGGTCATAGGCCTGACCCTCAGGAATGAACTGATGAAGGATACAACAGGATCAGGAGAATGGTTTCTACAATCATAAAAGCACTCTAAAGACAAGCAACTTTGAAAACTACAAGAACTGTGATCAAAACAGTGGCCATTCAGAACTTTAGAGGACCCACGATAAAAAGATGCTATCCATTACAGACATAGGGTGCAGAAGGAGACATATATATACATATATATATGTATATATATATGTGAGTATACACAGCTAGATAATGTAATTCAATAAATATTAAGCACCTACTATATGCCAGGCATTGTGCTAAACCCTGGGGATGCAAAAAAAAGGGGGCAAACGACAGTCTCTGCCCTCAAGGAGATCATGGTCTAATGAAGATACGATAAAAGAACAAATATGTTTAGACAAGCTATGTACAGGGATAAATAGGAAATAATGAGCAGAGGGAAGACACTAGAATTAAGAGAAGTTGGAAAAGTCTTCCTGAAAAAGATGAAATTTTGGTGTTGTTTGTCCTTTGTTCTCTAAGAGGACCATGTTTTCAGGAAGATGATTCCATGACCTACCAGTGAATTGGATTTCAGTGAGGGACGGCTATGCGCAGTCATAATCCTCACTCTGTCACCAGAGCCATCTGGGTCCAGCGACAAGATGTAGATCAGGATGACTGGAGAGGGACCCCAGATGGAATTTTAGTTGGGTCTTAAAGGAAGCCAATAGGTAGAGATGAGGAGGGAGAACATTCCAGGCATGAAAGTTAGCTAGAGAAAATGCCCCGTCAAAAGATGCATTGTGCATCATCAGCACTAGATTAGAGAGTGTGGGTCAGGGAGTAAGGTGTAAGAAGACTGGAAAAGGAGAAAGGGACTGGTTTATGAAGCTCTTTCAAGGTCAAAGCTAGTAGTTTGTATTTGATTAGGAGCCTCTTGAGTTTATTGAGTGAGTGACTGAGTGTGTGTGTATGAGTGTTGGGCAGGAGGAAGCGGGGGACGGTGACATGAGTAGACCTGTGCTTGGAAAAATCACTTTGATAGCTAAGTAAAGGATATATTGGAGCAGAAAGAAACTTGAGGCAGGCAGACCCACCAGCAGCCATTGTAGTAATCCAGATGTCAGAGAATGAGGGTCTCCACTAGAGTGTTGGCAGTCAGAGAAGAGAAGGGGTCTATCAGGGAGCTGTTACAAAGATGATAGGCCTTGACAACAGACTGAATATGGGGGAGGAGGGTGAGAAATAGTGAGAAGTCTGTTATAATCCTGGGGTATTGGGAGGATGGTGTTGCCCTCCAGGCAAAAATAGGGAAGTCACTGGATTATGAGTTTTTTTTACCTGTTTCACTTTGTTGTAAGACACTTCTCACAAAGTAAGAGTAATCTGTGAGTACATGTAATGTCAAAACAAAATACATCAATAAAAATGAAAGTGGCCAAAAAGGCCCAGCAACCCACCTCCACCTTGGTGAGAAGCAGGATTACATTAGAAAAGGAATCGACAATATTTCAACAGCTATTATGCTTTTAGAGTCATCGTGTTCCAAAGAATAATGCGTATATTGGCGATTACCTTATTGGGTACTCTGTACAGTGATATTGAGAGTAAAGGGAAAGAGCCTCGTGAATTTCTGAAACCAGTAAAAGTTGGTTGAGGTTTTATCAAGTTTGTAAAACAACAAATAAATCTTTGAATTAGATTCAGAGGGAAGATGAGCCTTCCCCATGTGTCAGATAAGGGGAATGGGCTAAAGGATGTTGTCTTTCTTTCAATGGAAGCGTTCTCCAAGCCCTAGGTTTTGGAGTCTGTGCAACAGATGACTCCTGAAGCTGGGAACTCTGTGAAGCCAGAGTTCATTTTTGTGCCATTACTCCCAGACAATGCCAATATAATTTTAAGGCTTTGATTATTGTCACTGATCAAGAGTTTTTAAGAATGAGCATTGGATTTTGTAAAAATTAATGATTTTGAAATCCCCTTGTTTACACTTGAATGGTCTCAGTAGTTTGCTAAATTCATTTAAAAAATCAATTTGCCTAACTCCATGTTTAATTGCTTCTTTAAAATCAAAGGCCTGCTGTATTCTAAGGCAGTGGAGTGTAGTGGATAAGATCTTGGACTCAGAATTAGAAAGCTGGAAGGAGGCTTAACAGCCATCTGTCCAACCCATACCCAAAGGAATTTTCATTATAAAATTCCCAGTAAGTATTCATTCAAACTCTGCTGTAACACCTCCAAGAGTCAGCCATATCTGAGTTTGAATCCCACCTTTAACACTTAGTAGTTGTGTGACTCTGGGAAAGTCACTTTATTCCTTTGAACCTCAGTTTTGTCATCGGTAAAAATATATATATACATATGTATATGTATATTTATATATATGATAGTGGGACCTGTAGTACCTTCTTCATAGAGTTGCTGCAAAAGTCACTGAAATTGTTGGTGTGCATGTGTGCTTCTGTGCATGTTCACAAGTGTGCCCCAGTGCCTATGTGCCCAGTATGTATGCCTATGTGCCTGCAGGGGAGTGAGCACTTTTCCATTTTTTTTTTTTTTTGGAATCTTTCCCCCTTTGAGATACTTACCCCTAAGTACCTTTAGATGGTGCCACACCCAGCACAGACTTTTCTTCTGGTTGGCTCCAACCATCCTATTCTGTCTGGTTTTATCTTCAGTGATAGATTTCCTCTTGCAGCAAGCTGAGCTCTAAAGAGTTAAGAGTACATGGAGGGATTCTCCATTCTCCATCTTTGGAAGGCTTAGCTCTAAATCAGATGGAAAGGTCCCATGGTACTCAGGGTGCAGCAGTAAAGCAAATGGTTACTGCCTCTTCTTTCATGTTTTTTCCACCAATAAAATTGTGTCTTTTTTGTGTTATTGAACCATTAGACAGTGTCAAGGACTTTGGTGGAAAGACCTTTCCTTCGTGAGCTGTAAATCTTGCAGGACTGCTCCTCCAGTGTCCCTCCACAGAGATTGCTTCCTAGAAGGATGACTGAGGGCATGGGGCTAGAAGCATTGCTAGTCCCAAGGCTCTAGGGGTCAGGGTCCTGGGCTGTCACCATCAGGGTTTATGGGAAGGTGGTGGTTAAGTAGTGGTGGTGGTTTGACCCGTCTGGCACATGTTGCTGCTATCTCTTCTTCATGGAGTCTTATTTATTCAGCTAGGCTGTCTTATCTGCCATGGGTGTGGCCACTAACTAGTTGACAGTTGGTCAGGATGGCAGGCCTCTCCTCCATCAAAATTGTTTCCCTGGTTGATGGCTGTGTGGGCTGGGCTGATGGCAGGATCAGTGGTCTGAGGGCAGGAAAGAGAGTCCTGTCACATCCAGGATAACTGTGCTTATTTGTAGATGGTTTCTTGGGTTCCTTCAAACTCTAAATCTAAGATCCTATGAAAAACTATCTGAAATTAAAATACAAAAATCTTTTTGGGATAATTATCCAAATGTTCATTATTTACTTTTTGAATTGAATTGACTATGGATGCATTCACTGTAAATCTCTATTAAGCTCCTGCTTTATGCAGGCACTGTACCGCTTGCTTGTTATATATAAATATCTAGGTCTCAGGTCCAACTCTCCAAAAGGGTTTCATATAGACTAGAAAAAAATTAAAAAACTGTATGAGAGAAAATAAGCAAAGAAGAAAAAGGAGAAGAAGAAGAAGAAGAATTTTGTAAGCCTTTGAGTTTTGCAAAGAACTTTATATATGCAAATTCATTTTAGCCTCATGACAGCCCTGGAAAATGACTGCTAATATGCCCATTTTACAGATATGGAAACTTGAAGCACAGAAGACTGAGTGATTTGTCTGAAATCACACAAACGTCTGAAACGAGATTTAAACTCAAGTTTTCTCTTCTAGTGCTCTATATTCTATAGTATCTAGCAGTCTGTGAATTCTATATTAAGAAAAAGTGTTTTTTAGAAATTTAAGGAGCAGGAAAGAATTTGGATGTGAGGGAAATGAAGTGAGGCTTTATGGAAAAGATGATGCCTGAGGTGGACCTTGAAGGAAAGAAGGAGCTTGGATACATGATGGTGATGGATTGGATGGGAGAGAGAGGGTAAAGTTCATTCCAGCCATCAGGGATGATGTAAAGGCAAAAGAAGATAAGGAAGAGAAGCAGAGGAACAGAAAAGAGTCTCATGTGCCTGGAATGGAGAGTTGATAAAAGGGAGATAAGGCTGACAAGGTTGAATGGAGCCAGACTGCAAATAGTATCTGATACATAAAACTTGACCACCTAAAACTTTAGATTAGCACTCCACACACCCCCACTCAACATATTGATTTCATAAGATCAAATATGGGAGGTGGCATGGCATAGTAGTTCTGGGCATTGTGTCAGGAGAAACCTAGGTTCAAATCTTATCCCTGACACTTGCTAGCTGTGTGAGCCTGGGCAAGTCATCCAATCCCACTGAGCCTCCTCATCTGTAATATAAGGATGAGAACATTTATAATACTTGCCCTACCACTCCCCCCACCAAACAAAATCCGTATAATATCCAGGAAAGCAATCTATCACTTTTGTAATGGAGATGAATGAGAGAATTAGGAAAGAAACTTGTTTCTAAGAGATCTGGGACTTCTTCCCCATAGTCTGATTTAAACACTTCTGTTTCAGCATGGTAGAGAGGAAATATCACTAACTTGGGAACCACAAGACCCAAATTCAGTTTTGTCTCTATCATTGTGCCCGTGAAGAATAAGTGAATGAATGAATGAATGAAAAAGCATTTGTTGAGCACTAAACTGTGCTAAGTGTGTAGCCCCTGCTCTCAACAGGCTCCCATTCTAATTGGAAGACAAAACATGGGAAAGGTTTGAGGTGCAAATATCATGCAAAAGTCTTATGGTCTTCTAGGTGCAGCAGCAAAGTATATAGGGATGCTCTTTCTTTAATGTAATTTCAGTTGATTAAACCATATCCACTTCTGATATTGAGCTGTACCATAGTATTGATCGTTTTGTCATTGACAACATTCTTTTCTGAGTCTTCAGGTAGTTGAGGTCATCTCTCTACAAGGGTTGCTTCCCTTGCAGTGGTCTGGGGGGGGTGAGTATTGCTATTCTAGGGGTGTTCAAGCTCAGGGTCCTGAGTCGTGTCCATAATGGTTTCATTGTGTTGTGATCAAGGGGATGGCAGTGGCAGTTTGACTCAGCTGGCACATATCATCTCCTATTTCTCCCTTAGGACATTTTCCTGTTTGACATAGTCTGACTTCTCTTCCCTGTGGTTGATGGTTGGGTGACATTTGGTGGGTATGGCTAATCCCATCTCCATGGGAACTGCTCCTCTGGTCATAGCCATTGGGGCAGGATTCTAAGTAGAACCAGTTGGGTGGATCTGCTATTCCTAGGGCTCTAGGACTCCTAAGCTGTCTTTGTTATGAGCAAGGCATTTAACCTCTCTAAGGCTCAGTTTTCTCTCCTCTCAGGAAGGGATTGGACAAGGTAATCTCTAAGGTCCCTTCCATCTTTAGGTCTATGGTCTTTGGATCTATGATCCTTTCTACAAAAAGCTTTATGGATTAGTAAAAATAGAGTACCGTTGTGAAAAAATGCTCTGAGAAGGGATATAGGAAGAAAATTGCTGACCCTTTTCAGAATCAGTAATTCTCAAGGTCCTATAGACAACCAGTTGACAGTGGGACATAGTGGGATGAGCCCCACTGAATAAATAGATGATCTTAGTCAAAAGAGATTATTTAATGAGGGTTTGCAACTTTAATGACTGTACAGGAAATTCCTGGCTCTGTACAAACATACAAATCCATGAAAACAATCTTTGTTAAGTTGAGGATGTAATTCTTTGGAGTCATCCCCAAGACGCTGGCATGAAAGGGTTTCTTTAAGAAAGATGGGATTTAGTTGTCTCTCTTAGGTCCAGGTGGCCCTACTATGACTTAAAGCCAAGCAAACATCCCAGTCTCAAAGTAACTAAAACAAGAAAATATGGAAGGAAAGAGCTGACCGCTGCCAGCGGAGGAGCCAAACACTGAGTGGACAGAGAAAGGGAGAAGGACAACATCTGTTTGTCCTTACAGCCTTACCGCTACTTCTGGCCTAGTCATGCATAATTTTCTTCTTCCTTGTTCTAATTTAGGGTCATAGATCAAGAGTTATAAGATTCCTTAGAGATCCTCTAGTTCAACACTCCTCATTTTACAGAGAAGGAGATTGAAGCCCAGGGAGTATTAAGCCAGTCACACAGGTAGCCAAATGGCAGAATGAAGATTCAAACTCAGGTGCCATGATTCAAGTTTAGCATGCCTTACATAGTACCATCTTGCCTCCCCTAGTTCAAGTCTCCTTATTTTATAGAGAGGGAAATTGAGCCCCAAAGACTATTAAGTGACTTGCTCAAAGTCATGCAGGTAGTAAGCATTAGAGGTAGTATTCAAACCCAGATCCTCTGGCTTCATAGCTAGTGCTCTTCCCAGGGTAGCATGCTGCCTTATGTTTTTCCTTGTTGGTCTCTGCAGCCTACTTCTAAACCACATTCACCGTTCCTTTCCTCATAATCCCCCAACAAGGGTTGAAGGCAAGATCCCAACTTCCATTCAGTAAGTACTTAACTAGTAGCTGACATTGATATAGTGTTTTGAGGTACATGGAGCACTTATCTCAACTGATCTCACCACAGTTAGGTGAGAAATTGTAAATATCAGTATCTCCATTTTACAGCTAGGGAAACTGAGGTTCATTATCATTCAGTTAACAAATGTCTAAGAATTCAAACTTAGATTTCCAGATCCAAGTCTGAGAACTCTCTCAACTATACCAGCTAATGGGAGAGTCACTGGAGTAAGTGTGTATATGTGAAGGTGGAATGGGTCATTTCATAAAGGAGGCAATTTTTTGAATCAAAGAAGACGAACCCTATTAACAGTAGAAAACTGCTTTCTCAGTGTATTAATGCTTCCCTGCTACTCCTTTGTGGAGCAAAGACAATCAATGTTCTGGCAAATCGCAAAATAAGGAGTTATTCTGAATGACTAGATAGATTCTCTTTTTTAAATTATTTTATTTGTTTTCAGTTTTCTACAATCACTTCCATATATCTAAGATTTTTTCCCCTCTCTCCCTTTCCTTCCTCCCTCCCTCTTCTTTTCCTTCCTCCCTCCCTTTCCACCCCCTCCCCGAGATGGCATGCGATCTTATACAGGTGTTACATAGATTTTCAAGGAGGAAGCCTCCTAAATGCAATATTACATTCATAAGGCACAGCATTAGAGCTGAGAAGGGAGAATTTTACAGGCCTGCTTTGTTATTGAGGGGGTTTTTTTTGTACCCTTAGTGCTTTTCACTGTTTTTAAATTGGATCTTGGAGGAGAAGAGATCTAAATCTGTGATTTCCTGGGCATAGTGAAGGTGTAGGTGAAGTCACTCCTTCCATTAATATAGATCAGCACCTTTTCTCCAACGTACAGTGTGACAAAATTGCTAGGAGCCCTATGAGGCCCAGGGTCGTGCAGTCAGTGTTGAGAGAAATGAGATCTTAATCTATGTCTTCTTTCCTCAAAGACCAACTTCCCATCTGCCATCATGCTGCTTCTTGCCTTGTACATATTAGACAGTTAGTAGACATTTTATTGAATTGAATTCATAGGATCATAGATCAAGAATGAGAAGGAACCTCAGAGACTTTCTAATCTAATCTCTTCCTATTACAGATGAGAAAATTGAGACTCAGATAGAGGAGTGACTTGCCATGGTCATACATTTTGTCATTCTCTTAATGTATCTGTTTAACAGATATTTACCAAATACCTGCTATGTGCAAAGTGAAGCGATTGCTCTGGCTTTTATTCATTTCTTTGGGGAATGTACATCTATGATTTTGTGGGTCAGGGAATATTTTTATTAAAAAGGAAAAGAGAACACTAATATAAGCATGAAAAAACTGGATGTCTTTCCTTGTTAGGATTTGAGTTATTGAGATTTTTTTGTATGCCACTTATAAAGCCGCCTCACCCCCCCCCCCCACTTTCACAAGGTAATACAGCATCAGGATTAGGTGTAAATGCAAACTGTCATTCTGATGACATAGAACTTTTTTTAAAAAGAGGTTCCAAACCCCACAGAATAGAATACTATAAATGTAGAGATTTACTCCTTGCATTTTATAGCATATCTGAGCAGTCACAAATCAAAATTTGGTATTTTCAGAACACTACAGTTTATAGTCTGGGCCTGAACTCTCCGGGTCAAAATTGGCCCTTACTGCTGCAGTTGTATCTTTAAAAGAATTAAACACCTAGGAAGAAATGACTCAATCTTATAAAATTTATAGGGCCTTAGTGTGCATTGCCTCAGAACAACTTTAAGGCCCTATTCTCCCTTCATCTGGGAAATAAATCATATTTTAGGGTCCAGTGGCAAATGGCTTCCTTGAGAGAAGGCTGTTTGGTCCAGTGCTTAGAAAGCAGAAATGAGAAGTAGGGTTGGGTTTCACATCCCTCTTCTATCCTCTGGATCAGGGGAACCTGCAGCCTCGAGGCCATATGAGACTCTCTAGGTCTTCAAATATAACCCTTTGACTGAATCCTGAATAACTGTTGTAGGACTATGGCATTCCAGCTGGAAAAAGCTGAAGAAGTCACTCTCATTTGGCAAATGAGGGACTGAGGCCCAGAGAAGGAAAACATCTTCTCCAAGGTAACCCAAGTAGTAAATAACAGAGGGAGTATTTAAACTCAGGATCTCTGACTCCAGAAACTGTGTCCTTTTTCCTATGCCAATGGTAGCCCTTTAAACTGTAGCTCTTCCTTTTCAGTTTCTGCTAAGACCCTTGCCAAAATGTCCAGAGATTGGGGTTACAGTTGCTTCTTATAATTTTTGTAGGCATTGGAGCTGGAAATGGCTCAAAGTGGGGTGAGGGAGAGAAATTCTGGGTACTTGAAGGTTCTGCCACCAGAGACCAAGCGATGAAAGGTCCAATACAATGAGAAATTCCCGATGCTTCTGTCACCTAAGACCATTCTGGCCAAGTTTAGAGTAGTTCATCACCACTGTGGTCAGAGGGATGATGCAAGGACCCCTGGGTATGTCTCTGAGAGGCTACAATGTGTTCCTAGTGGGAGTGTCCATATTGATGAAATGAGTGATTCTTGAAATGATTCATCACTCAGGAGATATTGACCATACAGAGCTGTAGGAACTTTCCTAGAGTAGAAGCATGGCCTCCAGTAATAATCTCAATTTAGAGATAGCTGCATGGTGCAGTGTTTAGAGCAATTAATATGAAGACAGGAAAAACTGGGTTCAAGCACTGCCTCAGGCATAAGCTAACTGTGTGACCCTGGGCAAGTCACTTAACCTCTATCAGACTCCTTACATGGGATCCTTGAGGAACAAGAATGGAATATTGTCTTTAAAAAAATTCTTAGCACAGTGCCTGGCCCATAACAAGCTAATAGTTGCTCATCAACTGAATGTTAAGTGACCCATCTGCCAAATGAGGAGAACATGATCTCTTCATTTGCAGATCGTTCTGAAGGTTGAATGAGATGACATGTCTAACTGGGCTTTGCAAACCTTAAATTGCTGTACAGGCTATTCCAGAAGTCTTAGTGCAAGCTTTTGGCATTCCAAAACTAACTTTTGGTCAACCAGATTGACTTTTGGTATTTTAAAACTGAAGACTTGGGATATCCTGAGTAAATGCTAACTCTTTTTGGAGCCCCTGTTCTAACCTTCATCCATCAGGGAAGAACCCTCCTTTCTACTATTAGGTAGCTCTTGCACTATTGTAATAAATGATCTCGGGAGTCTAGTATAGACAGGAGATGGAACTTGGTGTAGTAGAGTCAGAAAGACCTGTGTCCAAGTCTGGCCTCAGACAAACCCTGGCTATGTGACCCTGGGTCATTCATATGCTATCCAAGTGCTCTAGGCAGCTCTCTGATACTTTAAGTTGTAGATGCGCCCACATACGTTGGCAGAGAAATCTTTCTCCTCTGGGAGTTCCTGGTACCTATAGAATTCTAGGTCTCGGGTCTAATTCCTATCCTACCAGGGACCTTCTCACTGTGCAATCACTCAATCTTGATGTCATCAGTCTTCTTGGAAAAGGAAGGCCGAGCCACAACAATTGTCAAATGATTCCTCAGCTGTTGTTTTTAAGAAAATGATGATAGAGAAGAGGCTATTACCTTTCACTTGGGAGACTTCTGGGCCATCCTCTTATCTCCTCCATTGGAATAAGAAATTCTAAGGACAGGAACTGCCTTACCTTTCCTTTGCATCCTCAGACATTGGCAAGGTGCTTAGTTTAGTACTGTTTCATCATTTTTCAGCTGTTTCAGACTTTCTGTAACCCTGTTGGGGGTTTACATAGGAAATATACTGGAGTGGTTTGCCATTCCCTTCTCCAGCTCCTTTTACAAATGAGAAAACTGAGGCAAACAGGGTTAGGTGACTTGCCCAAGGTCACATAGCTTGTAAGTGTTTGAGGCTGGAGTTGAACTCAGGTCTTCCTGACTCCAGGCTCAGCACTCTATCCACTGTGCCACCTTGCTGCCCACTTGGCACATGGTAAATGCTTAATAAACGCCTTTCATACACTCCCTCCCCATCCAGATCTCAGGACTTATTTGGTCCCTAATTATAATAACTGAAATTTAGAGAAAGCTTTAAAGCTGGCAAAATATTTTATGCACTTGATCTCATTGGGCCACAATAACAACCCCATGAGGTCTTTCCTACAGGTATTCTTAATCTCATTTTATAGATAAGGGGATACAGGTATAGAGAGATTTAAGTCAAAAGCGCAGAGTCACACAGCTACCAAGTGTCAGAAGCAAGATTTGAACTCACGTCAAGTCTAGTATTCTCTCTACAATGCCAATGTGGTTACTCCCTTGATTTTATATCTTCCCCATTGACTAATATAAGTTATTCCAATCAAGTTTGTCTAGGCTGCCTCAGATAGGCGGCCATGGGGACTACTCTGCCTTTGACTTTACAAGTGCCAAAGGCAATAACCAGCTTCCAAGCACATTTTGTGGGTTTGTGGTATTCTCCACTGGGCTATAAATGGATGGTATTGACAGCTCTATTCATCATTCTTAAGCCAAAGGTTTGCTTTCCTTTGCATTGAAATCAGAATCAGATGGCGGGCGTTCCACAATTCTGTGTAGAATGGTTTTATTTTCATAATTGCAAAATTACATTTACAGCCTAATACCCTAGGATGGTTTCCATTTTCAAGATTTCTTTTGGTTGTGTTTTTAGGGGGCCCTGTGTCTGGAACATTACTGAGGGAAAACAACGTATGCAGTATTTGAGATGTCTGTCTATTTATTGAGATTCTAATATGTGTGCTTGGAATATCTCGCCATATGGAAAAAAAGACATTTGTGGTGCATTTGACTGTGTGTGTATTTCAGTGAACTCTTTTTAATTCTTTCTATGTACTTTTCTTATCATCCTCTCTTCATAACTGTGAAAGTCCATAGAAATGACAAAATTGCTTTTACCAAGAAATTGTAGTAATGACTCACCTTTTAGTTTACAAAGCATTTTCAATATAACAAACAATATAAGCTAGAAAATGTAAATATACAAATACATAGACTCACATATGTATGCATACATCTCTATTGGTCTTTATTAGAGAAAGCTCTCATAATGTGGCTTCCATATTGAATGAAATGAGGCACTCGAGATTAAGAGGTTTAACACAACAAGGATACAGTTGTACTTAGATTCTCTGGTCATCCCCTGCCCTTATCTCCATGGTGACCTGGTTGGTCTTCAGGTATCCACCAAGTCTGAGGAACTTAGATTCCACATAGCTGGGACTTTGTCATTTACTCTCTGAGATGACCAAAAAGTTGTGTCAAGGAAAATCCATAGTCAATCAGTGAATGGGGCAAAAATCTTGACTTGTCTCCTTCTAGTTAAAATCTCCCCATGTTGTGGATAGGAGGAAGGAAGCCATATCAGGAAAATAGCAATCTTATCACAGTCTACACCTGTGATTTTTATCAATGTCGGGAATGGTTCCTGCCTCCTATGAAGATTAGCAACTGTGTAAGGAACTGCCCCAGACAGTTCAGTATCCTTTCTGAAGTTTAGAGAAGTTAATTGACTTACCCAGGGTAACACAACTTCAATATCAAAGGCAGATCTTCCTGACTCCAAAACCAGCCCTGTATCCAATATAGCACATTGTCTCTTTATTATTCCCATTTTATAGATGTCAAAACTGAGGTTCAGGTTGATTAGTTGCAAGATGGGGAACCTGTAGGCTCAAGGCTACAGGTGGCACTTGAGATCTTTCAGTCAAAGGGCCATACTTGAGGACCTGGAGCTTGAGGTTGTAGGTTCCCCACCCCTGAAACTATTTGCCAGCAGTCACAAGTATCAATATCAAGATATGAACCCAGTGCCTCTGACTCCAAATTCATCAATTATTCATCTACACCTTGCTAAGACCTCATAGTAGAGTTGGAGAGAAGGGTGTGCCCATGGAATGCCAAACCAAGCAACTTATCCCTACCAAAAATTCTGCCCCATCATGTGAAAGATGTGGAGATGAGGGGGATGCTGGCATGTTGTAATTGTGAAAAACCACCCCCAAATTACTCACTGGATCATAGCTCTGGATCTAGAAGGAGTGTCAGGGGTATATAGTCCAACCTCCTCATTCCACAGATAGGGATACTGAGTCACCCATGAACTTGCCCAAGGTCATACCAGTAGCATGTGGCAAAGCCAGGATTTGAACTCAGGTCCTCTAGTGACACAATATACAATCATTTTTTGCTTATTAAATACCTAATACATTCTAGGTACTAACCAAGGAATGAGAGATATGAAAATGAAGCAGGCCTTACCCTCAAGGAGCCTGCAACCTATTAGGAAAAACAACATGTGCACATGGAAATACATGAAAAATATACTTAAAAGTACAGGCAAGTTCATATCAGGGGGGAGGCCCTGGAAGCTGATGGGTATTATTAAAAGTTAGGGAGAAGGATGTAAATTCCAAGATAAGGAGTATGCATTATTTCCCCAGAAGCAGTAGGAAGTCACTGTAGGATTTTGAGCAAACACCTGATTGTAGATACCAAATACTGTAGGATCTGGAGAAATTGGAAATGAAGGTCCAGAGAAGAAAAAATGAGTACCCCAAATCACATGAAGAAAGTAAAAGAGATGAATCAAACTCAGCTACTGAGACCCCCAAAATATCCTCCTGGTTTTATATTATTAGGAGCTAAAAAGCATGTACCAGCCCTCCCTTCACTTTGGTCTTGACTTATAGCCTTTTTAAGTTGAAGAATTTAGCATCAGTGCAGTAGCTGACCTCGATGCCATATTCATCCTCATTGAAAGCATTTGACAACATGGCTGAAAATATCATACTAAAAAGCATGGGAGCAAGCACACAGCCTTGTTTCACCCCATTGGTGACTGGGAAGGCATGAGAGCATTATCCATTATCTAGAAACCAGGCCAGCATGCCATCATGAAATGGATAGACAATGCTCATGAATTTCTCCAGGCAAACAAATTTTGACACAATTTTCCATAAGCCCTTGTGACTTGACAGTATCAAAACCTGGGTCTGATCTTCTTATGTTGTATACAGACCTCTCTTCTACTCCTAGTATTATCCCTGGAGTTGTCGGGCAGCAAACACCATATCAACTGTTGCTTGGCCCTTTCTGAAGTCACACTGGCTCTCAGGTCAGGCAGATGACCATTTTCCAGGTGAAGGATCCACCTATTAAGAAGGATGCTAGTAAGTGTTGGTTCATTATTTTCTGTTTACATATGATTGTTCACTCAATTCAGCCTCTGAAGCTGAGATGCAGCAAGGTATGAATCAATTCTCTGCTGCCTGTGCCAATTTTGGCCTAATAATTAACACCAAGAAAACACAGGTGCTCCATCAGCCACCACCACACCATTCATACGTGGAACCATCAGTTACAACAAATGGAGAAGTTTTGAATGCTGTGGATAAGTTTACTTACCTTTGTAGTGTACTTTCCAGGGAAGTACACATTGATAACAAGGTTGACACACTCATTGCCAAAGCTAACTCAGTATTTGGGAGCCTCTGAAGGAAATTATGAGAGAGAAGAGGTATTAGACTGACAACCAAATTGAAGGTCTACAGAGCTGCTGTACTGACATTGTTGTATACCTGTGAAACCTGGACAGTATTACCAGCGCCATGCCAGGAAACTGAATCTCTTCGATTTGAATTGTCTTAGGAAGATTATGAAGATCTCCTGGCAGGATAAGGTACCAGACACTGAGGTCCTTACTTAAACTAAAATGCCAGGCATTCAAACTCTGCTTCACAGAGCACAACTCCAATGGTCTGGGCACGTTATTGGAATGCGAAACGTATGCTTGACAAAAATACTATTTTATGGAGAACTCACACAGGACAAGCATTCACATGATGGTCAGAAGAAGAGATACAAGGACACTCTCAAGGTCTCTCTTAAGAACTTTAGATTTGATTGTAAAACATGGGAGACACTGGCTCAGGACCACTCAGAATGGCACGCCCACATCAGAAAAGGTGCTGTGCTCTACGAGCAAAGCATAATTGAAACAGCTGAAAGGAAATGCAGGATGAGTAAATTTGTAGTATCCATCCCAAATGTTCATGTGGACTATTTGTGCCTGACCTGTGGTAGAGCATTCCAAGGTCCTATTGATCTGATCAGCCATAATCGAATACGTTGAAACTTGACTCCAGTACAGTGATGGTCCTCTGAGAATGAAGGACAATAACGAAGTAGGAGCTAAGACGAAGGACCCTTTCTCTCGTCCACTGCTTTAAATTAGAACCACTTCCTTATCATCAATCATAAGTCATTAAATATCTCCAAAAATATTTCCAAAATTGGCACAGGCAGCAGAGAATTGATTCATACCTTGTTGCATCTCAGCTTCAGAGGCTGACTTGAGTGCACAATCATATGCAAACAGAAAATAATGAACCAACACTTGCCAGCGTCCTTCTTAATAGGTGGATCCTTCACCTGGAAAATGGTCATCTGCCTGACCTGAGAGCCAGTGTGACTTCAGAAAGGGCCAAGCAACAGCTGATATGGTGTTTGCTGCCCTAGTATGGGGCATTGGCTCACTGAACCAGAGGCAGGGTCGGAGGCTGCTGGTGGAGATTGGAAGCTGGCAGTTTGTTAGTATATTTTCCGAATGAACACTGACAGGGCCACAGCATCCCCCTAGTCCAGTGGTTCTTAATCTTTGTGGTTCTTGTATCCTTCTGGCAATTTGGAGAAGCCAGGGTTCTGAATTCCTGGACTCCTTTTCAGAATCATGTTTTTAAATAATTGAAGGAAATGGTTCAACTTCATTTGAAAATTAGTGAAAAATGAATTTTTTTTTCCTATTTAAGTTCACAGACTCCCTAAGATCTATCCTTGGGTCCCTTCAGGTCATTAAGAATTCCTGCTCTCTAGTTCTAATGGGAATATTGTAATGCCAATGAGATACTGATAGCAGCTACTATGAATATGTGCATGTATTTGCAGGGTAAATTCCCAAATACAATTAACTCTCTTTTTTTTAATTTTTCATTTTTCATTTTTTAACACAGTTTATAAAGATAAAACAATTCGAACTTTTGGTCAGGTGATACTTCTTTTTAAAGCATTTACCACATGGACCAAAAAAGAATTTTTTTTTTTAAACATCATCCAACTGAGACAAAAATAATACTTAAGTTGCTAACTTCACAAGCTCTTGACCTAATTGTCTCTACAGTATTGCTAAGAATTAAAGGACCCTAACTTATTGCCGTTGGTCTAAAGTCCTATGCCTAATAGCTTAATTTTAGACTTAACCTCATATGTTCTCCTGTCAATAATCTATAATTGAATAGATCTGGTATTAAGCTTGCAAACCTTTTGACTATAGGAAATTGCCACCAAGAGTAGGGACATTGCAGGGATACAGTATCTCCCTGACTTCATGTCAGCTCCAGGAAGGATTAGATTATCCACTTGTATTCAGTCAGGCTTAAGATCTGCCAGGTGTCAGTGGGGAAATTGAGTCAGGAGAATCCTACCTCAGCCCAGGCTGAACAGTCACTCTCCCACCCTTCCCCTTTTGCAGTTCATACCAGCATCTCACCAGCTTACTGACATCATGGAGGCTCAGGTAGCCTTTCTTGCTACCCATACCTGGAGTTAGACTCAGAAGAACAGTCACTTAATAGTCGCATAGCATCTAAAAAATGGCAAGTTCCAATAACCAGGTTTCAAATATGATTATAATTTTCACTTTGACTAAGGAACATCTTTTGAGGCAAATCTTAAAAGGCTTACATGCCTTTCTATACATGTTCTAGTTCCTGATTAAATAGCAATCATAAAATCAAATTTACCATTAAAACCTTAACTTTTCCATCAATGCCAAATTTTACCTGAGACTACCTTCTGCTAGGAAATTTAGACTGAAATTCTTTTCCCCAAATTAAAGATTTCATTGATTTATTCTCAGTAATTAATTCAGTCAATTGTTTTGATACTAATTGCTTTTTACCTCACTTTGTAACATGTCCAATTCTTTTCCCCATCACTCCCCTCCCCCTGCTTCCTAATACTTTGCATTCTGATTACTCCTTCCCTCAATGTACTCTTCCCTCTATCACATCCCACCCTTTCCCCATCCCCATCTTCTTTCCTTTCTTGGAGGGCAAGATAAATTTCTATACCCCATTCCCCGTAGTTCTTATTTCCCAATTATGTGCAATAAAAATTCTCAACATTCATTTCTAATACTTTGAATTCCAACTTCCCTCCCTTTCCCCTTCATTCCCCCCCACTGAGAAGGGTAGCAACTCAATACATACTAAACGTGTTCTTTTGCAAAAGACTCCCACAATAATCATGTTGTGTAGTACTAATTATATTGCCCTCTGTCCCATTCTATTCCCCCTTATTTTTTTTCCCTGCAATTGACCTTGTCCCTTCTTGAAAATGTTTATTTCTAGTGACTCCCTTCCCCATTTACCCTCCCTTCTAACAATCCCCTCACCCAACTTGTCACCTCTTCTCCTTCTTTCCTGTGGTGTGATAAAAATTTTCATATCAAATTTAGTGAACATATCATTCCCTCCTCTAGCCACATGTGGAGAGAGTAGTTTTATTCCACCCCCCTCCCCTTCTCCCTTATCTCCTCTGCTGAATAAGATTTTTCTTATCTCTTTTATAAGTTATAGCCTGCCCCATTCCATTTCTCCCTTTCTCTTCCCAGAATTTTCCTCCTTCACCCCTTAATTTTTTATTTTATTATATTTTTTGTGTGTGTGGATATCATCTCTTCTGATATAACACACCCTGTGCTCTCTATCTATGTGTATGTGTGTGTGCATATGTACAATCTCTCCATCAACCCAAATACTGAGAAAAGATTCAAGAGTTAAAAATATTTTCTTTCCATGTAGTAATGTAAACAGTTCAGCTTTAGAGAGTCTTTTATGATTTTTCTTTCCTGTTTAACTTTACATGCATCTTCTGATTCTTGTCTTGGGAAGTCAAATTTTTCTATACTGATCCTGTCTTTTCCTCAACAAGAATGATTGAAAGTCATATATATCATTGAATGACCATTTTTTCCCTTGAAGTTTTATACTCAGATTTACTGGGTAGGTGATTCTTGGTTTCAATCCCAGTTTCTTTGACTTCTGAAATATCTCATTCCAAGCCCTTCGATCCCTTAATGTTGAAGCTGCCAGATCCTGTGTTATCCTGATTGTATTTCCACAGTACTGTTTCTTTCTAGATGCTTGCAGTATTTTCTTCTTCACCTAGGAACTCTGAAATTTGGCCACAATATTCCTAGGAGTTTCTCTGTTTGGGTCTTTTTCAGGAGGTGATTGGTGAATTCTTTCAATATTTATTTTGCCCTCTGATTCAAGAATATCAGGGCAGTTTTCCTGATAATTTCATGGAAGATAATGTGTAGGCTCTTTTTTTGATCATGGCTTTCAGGTAGTCCTATAATTTTTAAATTATTTCTCCTGGTTCTATTTTCCAGTCAGTTGTTTTTCCAGTCAGTTGTTTCACATTATCTTCTATTTTTTCAAAGTTTTGGTTTGTTTACTAACTGCTTGGTTTAACTCAAAGTCATTTGTTTCCCTGAACTCAATTCTCTCTTTCAACGAATTATTTTGTTCAGTGAGCTTTTGAACCTTCTCCTCCATTTGGCTAATTCTGCTTTTGAAAAGCTCCTTCTCCTCTTTGGTTTTTTGGACCTCTTTTTCCAATTGAGTTTGCCTCTTTTTAAAGCTGTTATTTTCCTCAGAATGTTTTTGGTTCTCCTTTAGTAAGCTGCTAACTTGTTTTTAAGGTCTTCTATTGCCTGAGCACAGTTTAAGTTCCCTTTGGAGGCAGGGGCTTTGACTTTCTCTGACAGTATGCCTTGTTCTTCCTCATCCAAAAGGATGGGGGGGGGGGACACCTGTTCCCCAAGAAAGTAACCTTTTATGGTCTTATTTCTTTTTCCCTTTTTGGAGCATTTTTCCAGCTAGTTACTTGACTTCTGAGTTTTCTCTCCACAACCACCTCACCTCCAGTTTGGTCAAGCCAACCCTTGAGGGCTAAGATTCAAATGAGCTGCTCCTAAGCCTCAAGGGCTTTTGGCAGGGGCAGGGTTGCTATTTAGTATGAGATTAAGAGCAGCTGTTCAGGTCAGGGCAGGGTTCAGTTACCTCAGGGGCTTTCTGATGAGACCTTCAACAATGGATGCAGGCTACTGCTTGCTTTGGGAGTCCCATCTGCTCCTGCCTCTACTGCTGCCACCTGAGAAGGCCTGAGTTATGGGGACACCCCACTCCCCTCTCGGCCAGCTGAAAAGGCCCTCTCACTGACCTTTGATGCCTGTGGTTTGAGGGATCTGCACTGCTGCTGGAGATTCTGTCCCTGAAGCCGGCTTGGATCTGCTCCTCTCAGTGCCTTGTGGCCAAGGCTGGGTTGGTCTCTGCTTCACATCTGGTGTGCGACAGACCTTTCCCATTGGTTCCCCAGGTTCCTCTGGGACAGAAATCTCCACTCTATTGTTCTGTGGCTTCTGCTGCTCTAGAACTTGTTAAGAGTTCCTCCTTATGGGTACTTTATGGGCTGTGGGGTAAGAGCCAAGCATATGTGCTTCTTTCTACTCCACCATCTTGGCTCCTCCCCCTAACTCTCTTCCTAAAGACAAAAATCAGATATTTTTATTCAGATTCCAGAAAGCCAAATCCACCATGGTACCAAACAAATTTATTCACATCAGCAATCCAGGAAGCACCATCATTCCCAAGCTTTCCCTCCACTAGACCTTTCCATAAACCAGCTCCCCTGTGCAAAATTCCTCCCTCTCTTAGGCTAGCTGCTTTGCCTCAACTTTGCCTCTTTCTTTCCCAGCTCTGCCTCACTCTCACTTCCTGCTCTACCTATTAGGCAAGCTCCTCTGTCATGGGCTCCATATGACCCAGGCTGTGTGGTCTGGGCCAAAACTTAAAGTATGTCCCATGGGCCTCTTAAGGGGCAGGGAAAATCTTCAAATCCCCTTAACATTACACATATCTGGGGCAGAGCAAAGATGGCCGAGTAATAGCATGCACTTTCTAGAATGTTGCCCCTAAGCCCAGACAAATGCATGTAAAAAATGGCTCTAAACAAATTCTGGAGCTGCAAAACCCAAAGAATGACAGAGTGAAGCAAATCTCTAGCTTAAGACAGCCTGAAAGTTCACTGGGAAGTGTTTATCATGCTACGCTGGAGGCAGGGTACAATCCAGCTTGAGCAATGCCATCCCAGACAAAACTAGAGCAGGCCTTGAGGAGACTGAATCTCTTGCACCTGTGGAAGTTTCCAGACTTCAGAACCCCAAAATGCTGAGGACAAATTGGAAGGTCAGTGGAAAAAGCCTATGGGACCAGTGTAGGAGAGTGGAGTGGTCCAGAAGTGGGCGGAGGAACCCACAGCAGCCATAGCAGCAGCAGGGGCAGACACAGAGACTGTTTTTGTATTTCTAGGTCTACAGATTGTGGAGGAATCTACTGGCTGACAGTACATACACCCCTCCCCCCACTAGAAACAGAGAACTACCTTGACAAAGAGCTCAAAAGTCAAGTAAAAGGCTGGGGAAATGAGCAAAAACTGAAAAAAGAATCAAACTATAGAATCTTACTTTGGTGACAAGGAAGACCAAAGTATGTAAACAGAAGAAAACAAAGTCAAAGTGCCTCCATGCAAAACCTCCAAGAAAAATATAAATTGCTCTCAGGTCATGGAAGAGCTCAAAAAAGATTTTGAAAATCAAGTAAGAGAAGTAGAGGAAAAATTGGGAAGAGAAATGAGAATGATGCAATAAAATTATGAAAAATCAGTCAACTGCTTGCTAAAGGAGACCCCAAAAATGCTGAAGAAAATAACACAGTAAAAAATAGACTAACCTAAATGACAAAAGAGATCCAAAAACCCAATGAGGAAAAGAATGCCCTAAAAAGCAGAATTGGCCAGATGGAAAAGGAGATCCAAAAGCTCACTGAAGAAAATAATTCTTTAAAGATTAGAATGGAGCAGATGGAAACTAATGACATGAAAAATCAAGAAATTATAAAATAAAACCAAAGGAATGAAAAATAGCAGAAAATGTGAAGTATCTCATTGGAAAAACAACTGACCTGGAAAATAGATCCAGGAGAGACAATTTAAAAATTATGGGACTACCTGAAAGCCATGATCAAAAAAATCACCTGGACATCATCTTTAAGAAATAAATTATCAAGGAAAACTGGCCTGATGTTGTAGAACCTAAGGATAAAATAGATATTGAAAGACACCGATTGCATCCTGAAAGAGATCCCAAAGGAAAATCTCCCAGGAATATTGTAACCAAATTCCAGAGTTCTGAGGTCAAGGAGAAAATATTGCAAGCAGTCAGAAAGAAACAATTCAAGTATTGTGGAAATGTAATCAGGATAACACAAGATCTAGCAGCTTCTACAGTAAGGGCTCACAGGGATTGGAATATGATATTCCAGAAGCCAAAGAAACTAGGATTAAAACCAAGAATCACCTACTCAGCAAAACTGAGTATAATGCTTAAGGGGAAAAATGGTTATTCAATGAAATAGAGACTTTCAAGCATTCTTGATGAAACCAGAACTGAATAGAAAATTTGATTTTCAAACACAAGAATCAAGAGAAGCATGAAAAGGTAAACAGGAAAGAGAAATCATAAAGAACTTAGTAAAGTTGAACTGTTTACATTCCTATGTGGAAAAATAATATTTATAACTCTTGAGACTTTTTTCAGTACTAGAGTAGTTGGGGAGATTATATACATATAGACAGAGGGCACAGGGTAAGTTGAATTGGAAGGGATGATATCTAAAAAAAGTTAAGGGGTGAGAGAAATATATTGGGGGAGAAGGAAAAATAGAATGGGACAAATTACTTTTCATATAAAAGAGTCAAGAAAAAGTTTTTTCAATGGAAGGGAAGGAAGGGACAGTGATAGGGAAAAAGTGAATCTTACTCTCATCACATTTGACTCAAGGAGGGAATAACATGCATATTCAATTGGGCATGAAAATCTATCTTTCACTACAGGAAAGTGGGGGAGAAGGGGATAAATGGGGAATGAGAGGATGATAGAAGGAAGGGCAAATGGGAGGAGGGTACAATTAGAAGTGAATATTTTTGAGGAGGGATAGGTTCAAAAGAGAGAATAGGATAAATTGGGGACAGGATAGGACGAAGGCAAATATAATTAGTCTTTCACAACATGACTTTTATGGAAGTCTTTTGCATAACTGCACACATATAACACATATAGAATTGCTTGCCTTCTTAGTGGGAATGGGTGGGGAGGGAGGGAGGAAGAGAAGTTGGAACTCAAAGTTTTAAAAATGAATGTTAAAATTTGTTTTTACATGCAACTGGGAAATAAGATATACAGTCAATGGGATATAGAAATTTATCTTGCCCTCTAAGAAAATAGAAGGAATGAGGATAAGAGAAGGGAGGGATGTGATAGAAAGGAGGGCAGACTAGGGGGAAGACATAATCAGAATGCTTGCTTTCTTGCGGTAGGTGGATGGGAGAGATGGGCAGAAAATTTGGAACTCAAAATCTTGTGGAAGTGAATGTTGAAAACTAAAAATAAATAAGTAAACTAGGGGGAAAAAAACCATTACACACATCTGCCAAGGAGGAGAAGGTCCTGTTCCCTTCCTCTAGCCCAATCCAGACCTCCAAGTCCATGGCATAGGCTTAGGTGAGAGTAGATTGGCCTCATCTGGACAGAAAAGTTCCCAGCAGTAAGAGTACCTAGCACAAGGCCTGCCATATGTGGCAGGTACTCAATGAGTGCTTGCTAATTGATGAATTATGAGGATCCAGGAGTAAGGGAAGGTGGCTGGTACTTTTGACCACCTATACCAGTAACTGACCCAAGAAAGGTGGTGCTTCACAGTCAGCAATAGAATCCAAGAGGCAGGAGGAAAAACACTATTTACTGTCACGTTGGGGTTTCATGAAACCTGGGGCCAAACAGTATTGACTTTGAGTAAATCACTTTCTATAGACATCCTTTTCCACGTGATTGTGTGACAGCCACCCTGTATTTCAGATGCGAACAGATCTAAGCTGGCATTAGTATTTTTGCAATTATATATCTCCAGGCTGAAAACCAGCTGAGTTTCAGTCGTGGAAGACAGGTGTTTGTTGGAAGAAAAGAGCTCAATGTTGTTATAGTCCTGGAGATCCAGCTGCACATGTGGGCCAGGAGAGGGAGCTAAAGAGCAGAAAACATGGATAGAGGGAGAGAAATGGGGTCTAGAGAGAAGAGTATCCCTCTAATCTCCCACACTCCAGCCTGTAAGATGAAAATCACTTATTCATGGCTAGTAAATTGAAGTTCTTTCTTGATTTCATTGGACTCATGAAGATAGAGACAAAAGTTTAATCTTTATTCTTTGAAATGAGACATAGAAGTACATGGGTAAATAGATGATATAACTAGATAAATGATGGATATTCAAAGATGTAGTAGACAAGTGATAGGTAGATAAATACTTTGTGTTAGATGAATGATAGAAATATATGGGTGGATGGATGGATGGATGGTAGTGTTTACTGTATGTCAATCACTGTATTAACCATTAGGATACAGAAACAAGCAAACCACACAACCCCTACCATCAAGGAGTTTATATTCTATTTGGAAGACAATCTATAAAGTAGAGATATAAAGGGGGGAATCAGTGAATATGTGATACTATGCTTCTATCCCTGACAACTTTTGATTATTTTCTAAATTCCAGTACCTGGTGTACTCAAGAACAATGCCCCCAGTGTCCATATAACTCTATGTGAATCTGAGTTAAAGCTTTCTCTACATAGGAAGAGATTTCAGAAGTAAATAAGGTTAAGAGCTAAAAGGATTTCAGAGGCATCTAGCCTGACCCCTTTGTGTTACAGACTGAAGGCTTTTTATGTGACTGGCCCAAGGTCATTCAGGTTCTAAGTACCAGAGGAGGGATTAAACCCAAGACTTAGGACTTCAAGTTCAATACTTTTCCCTCTGTTTTATGCTGCCATTTCTATAGCTACAGAGAGCAATGAAATGGGATTATCAGAATTCATTTCAACAAATATTTATTAAACATTCATTATCACCATTTGATCCTAGTAGGAACAGTACAAGGTGATAGAGAAAAAGTAATATATTTGTACATATTTTAAAAATATGTATAAATAAAATGAACATGTAAATATAAATACATATATAAGGAAA
This sequence comes from Bettongia penicillata ogilbyi, assembly GCA_023548195.1. Lineage (NCBI taxonomy): Eukaryota > Metazoa > Chordata > Mammalia > Diprotodontia > Potoroidae > Bettongia > Bettongia penicillata. Next base: position 4,023,818 of record JAJHZJ010000433.1, on the reverse strand, counting down.
ATATATATGTAAATATAAATACATATAGTATAAAGAAAAAAATGAAAGAGTCTTACCATCAGGAAGATTATATTCTACTGGGAGAATACAACTTGTGCAGAGATTGGTATAGTTCAGGGTTTGGAATGAAGAGTCCAAGAGAAATGTCAAACCTAGAACCCTTGGAAAAATTGGAAAGGGAAGGCCCTAATAACTGGGCAGATTATGGAAGGCTTTACAGAGGGAAAAAGCATTTCAGCTGAAGCTTCATAAGAAAATTCTGCCAGGCAGACATGGGGAGGGAGGGCATTTCAGGCATGGGAGACAGCCTGTACAAAGACAGAGAAAGGAGATGGAATGGGTCTGGAGGATAGGTTATAGAGTCCATAAGAGTAATATGAAATAAAGCTGGAGAGGTGGGTGGGAGCCAACCTGTAGAAGATCTTAAATGCAGAGTAAAAAATGTGTACATCATTATTAAAGCAATAAGGAGCTACTGAGAGTCCTTGAGCAGGGGAGTGACCCAGTACCCTAGAAAGATTATTTTGGCAGCCCTGTGATGAATGGGTTGGAGAAGGGAAACAGGTGGAGTCAATAAGACCACTCAGAAGGCAACTGCATTAGTCTAGGCAGGAGGGAATGAAGGCCTGAACTAGAGTAGGGAGATACTGGAATGGAAGAGAACAATGTAGAATTGACATAAATTGGCAATTGATTGATTAGAAGAACTGAATAAGGGTTTTGGCTAAAATAACTCAGTTTACCAAATTGGGTGACTGAGGATTTGGTGGTAGCCTCAGACAGACATGGGGAAAAGTCATTTGCAAGTGTTTTGTACATTCTGTGCTTTGTTTCAGTTTCAGAATGAGAGTCCTAAACTTTTTTCCCCCAGAGAAGCATCAGGCAGCTGCAGCAACCCCCACTCAATGTGCCTATCTCCCCAGAGGGTAAAAGGTGCTTTGGGGAGCTGATCACCCTGCACCACTGTTCTAAAGGAAGTAGTTGGGTAAGATAAGAAGAAAAAGCATGAATCATGGCTGGGCTTCGGTAGGAGTTCAAGCAGTGGTTAACTTTCTCCATCCCCCTGTGAGCAGTGTGAC